>CP092091.1:17200490-17227990 GCA_029203775.1 Neoneuromus ignobilis | reverse complement strand
TGACTAACCATTAAACCTATTTTCATTTAAATTTGAGTTACAAAATGAGTATAATTAATTATGTTAATTAAAAAAATGTATGTCAGTATATTTTAGTCTCGAATTTCATACATGGATACATACATTTATATATATATATATATATATATATATATATATATATATATATGTATGTATGTATGTATATGTATATAAAATTATTGATATATGTATATATAAATATGATATGTACATATATATTTTATATATTCGAATAATTTCTACGTAGTATATGATTGATAATTTTACCATAAAATAGAAAATTTCATTAGTTAATACATTATATTCACAATTAATTAATTGAACAAATAAACACTCGAAAATTATATTCACAATACAATAATAATGATCTGAACGTCGAGTATCGATATAAAAAAAAATAAACTAGAAACAACAGTTTAAGATTTTAACTAACAATAATATTGTGTTTGATTATAATATGCATTGTATTATCTGTTTATCGTTAGGTCTGTGAGATTCGTTCAAGCAGAAGAATTTTCCTCGCTTGTGATCTCTGCTTGCCACCCTAGTTTGAATAAATTTGCAGTTTCTTCAGTAATGGCGTCGCTAAAGTTGAATATAATTCGTTATTCTATTCATGACAATGATTACAGTGCACTTGTTATTACTGCGGTTGAAAATTAAATGGATTTCAATTAGTACACAGTTATATGTGTTTGTTAAAATTAATAATATGGATTAAAATTTTTTGTCGAAAAAATTAAAACACAGTACTAAAAATTTGTGAAAATTAAAGAATATTTACTAATATACATTTGTTAATGACTCAAAATATTCTATTGGTATTGATTTTTTTATAAATGAAAAATTATATAAACAAATTCAAATTTATTTATAAAAGCATAACATTTAATAATTTTGTAATAAAAGCTAGTCAAATTGTTAAATTAAGTTTGGCATAAGATATTGGAATTTTTTAAATACAAAAAGCTAAATTCATTTAGAAATAACTTTCTTTAATCTTTTCTTTGCAAGTTACAAGTTTTTGGAAAAATGCCGAGTTTCTGAAATCAACAAATTATTTTAATACATTTTCTATCAGGATTAGATTTTGAAGTTTTTATCTATAAAGAAGCTATCCAGATGTGAAAATTGATAAATTATTGGCAAAAGTTTTAAAGAATGCGAAATGTGTGGAAGAATTATATATTTTAACTAATAGAATTTTTAATATGGTTTAGTATTTTGTATAAATTTAGGTATTGTATAAAAGTGTTAGGTTTTCGATTAATATATATTTTTTGAGTAAAAATTAGACAAAATCCATTCTTCAATTTCTTCTTCAAAAGTTAGTAATATACAACAATGTAGATAAACATAAAGTTAGAATCAAAATATAGTTACATACATCATATGGAGTTATTTCAAGGTTCTGTGTTAGAAAAAAAATAATTTTATTAAGATTCATCAGTATGAATACCATAGTTGTTTTAATTACTTAATGAAAATCTGTGATTTTGTTAGCTTATTAATTTATATTTAAAAGAAAATTTTCTTCTTGAAATATGAAATTTTATAAACGCTTATACTTCATAAATTTTATTTTAAATTTAGAACAGTGAAAAATATTTAAAATAATTTATAGTAAGTTTCAGAAATAATTAGAACATTTTTATATTTGATTTGATTACAGATGAACTAAAACGTTTCAATTAATTTATATAAAAGAAATGCTTTTAAAAGTTGAAGTATTTTACTATGTTCAAGTTTTTATAGAAATACATTATTTATTTACTGACCTAATTTTTTGTATCGTAGAAAAAAGCATAGCATGTATTTACTTTCCAACATTTAACATTTTTATTGATTCAGAATGAATAAAAAAATCATTGATAAAATAATTTTCATTGATTATTTTGTTATTTAAAGTATTTGTTTATATTTGGTTGAAAATATTTACGCAATAACATACAAACTTGATGGATTACTAACAAAATGTAAATATTCATTGCTCTATTATTAGAATTAGTTTATTTCAATGAGTCTAATAAGTCGTTTGTTATACATATGCATATTATGGTTTATAATGGAAAGTTTATTTGTTATCTGTTAGAAATTTACTAACTTTTCTTAATGTCAACGCGAATGATGTAACTTTGAGTGAAATACTTTGGCATAAATAGAACGCATTAAATGTGATTTTTAATAGAACGAAAATTTATATATTATTTACTGACAACTCATTGAAAGTTTTTTCATCTGATATTACAAGTATATAAATTAAAATATTAAATTATAATAAAAATTGCATATACTAGCAAAATATAAATATACAATCAAATAGGTTATAAATTGTAAAAAAGATATAGGTACAAAGTAACAACACAAAATTCCTAGTTTCTATGAGGCATTAAAAATATATATCGTAATTTTCAAATACAGATATCCAAAATGAGTCTTAAATATTGTACAATACATTTGTACCAGTTCCAAAATGTTTAGTAAATTAAATGATCTGAATCTCACAATTATATTTTTAAGTAGTAATTTTTAAGATTTTTATTTTTCTACAAAAAGGTATTTTAAAGTTTTATTTTTATATCACATATTAAATTAAATTTGAATTCGATAAGAATTATTCTAAACATATTTAATGAATTTATGAACATAACATTTTAGAAAATGTTAAGATTTTATTAATATATTAGACAAAAATATTATATATATCATTTGGTGTACTGAATGTAAATAGTTAAAAAATGATATTGTTAATTTATATATACAAGATGTATAATGCGAAACAATAACAACCCTTAGTACCATAAACCATATTAAATTGTATGAAATAGTTTTTTTTCATTTTATTTTAAAATATCATTCATATATATTTTACAATAAGGTAATTGGTTTTTTCTTTACTCATTAGATTGGAACACTGTCAAAATTAAAAATCATTAAGTGTTTGAAACATTTTTTTTAATGGACGATAATATATACTACAAGGTCGAATTTAATTTTGTAACACATTGGTGGTCAGCATTTCATTATGTTTATCGCTTGGCTATAGTTATTTTCTTGTAGTTATTTTAAACCATTAAATTGTACAAAATGCTAATTTATTTATATAATGTTTTGTTAAGAGATTTTTTTGTAATTTTTTTACAAATGTCTATTTCTTATAAAAAAATTGTATAAACTTTGCCCAGTTTGAACAAGGACATATATTAGGATTTTAAACATTATTCTGATCACTAGGTAAATTACGAAGAAATATAGTAAGACAGTATTTTTTTTAACAAAAGGATAGTAACTTCTTAAACATTATATATATATATATATATATATATATATATATATATATATATATATATATATATATATATATATATATATATTGGTTATAAAAGTCTTCTTGGTTTTGATGTATGAATTAAAAAGACCGTTTTTAAATTTAATTCATTGCTTATTTTCCATTGTACTGTGTTTCACTTTTAAATAATTTATTTATTCCATTCTCAAAATGATATTGCTTTTAATACAAAAAGGTCTGCTTTTATTTCTGTACAAAAATACAAATTTTTGGTGCTTATTATAATTTTGTAAAAATCGGAATAGATAATAATTCAGATGTGCCAAACCAAATGAATATGAGGATATTATAAAGATTTCTCAATAAAGATTTTTTATTTTTTTTTTAATTTTCATTACCATATATGGGTGTGTATTATTTCAGTGAAAATTAACTGTTTTTCTCTTCACCATGTGACCTTTTGATATACAATACTTTATTCAATTTAGAATGTTGTTGATTTTTAACAATTTAAATTATGGGTTGACGGATTTTAAAAGTTCAAAATACACAATGTCCTTCTAATCTCACTAACAACTCAGCATCACTTTATTTTATCGTTTTTGAATTTTACAGCCACTAGTAGGATTTTATCTTTTGACGACCAATGTGTTTTTCACTACGTTGTTGTACAAAATCCATGTATTGTATCTTGTCCACATTTATTTCAAAAATGGTTGATAAAAAAAGAAGGAAATCATAAATTATAGTACTCAAACAAGAAGTTTTGAAATCATATTAAGTTTTTTAAGTCTTGTCTTTTTTTAAGTTTTTTAAGGCTTGAAAACACGTTTTATCAAATATCATGTCTTCACTCTCTAGAGGTTAAATTAATATTGCATTTATTAAAACAGAAATTGTAAATATTTTAATAACAATAATTCATCATAACACAATACTCATTTTAGGACTAGGATTTAATAACGATTCTATATCGATCATTTTATCTGACATAGGTAAAATTGAAAAAAAACTTTTTCTAGCCAAACCATTATCATCTCTCTATTTCTTTCAATTATATATATATATATATATATATATATATATATATATATATATATATATATATATATAGATAGGGACAACAAAAAATGGATTCAATCTCGATGTTGTTGACGAATTCTTCAATTTTCACTACTGAAACGTTAGAAAATGTTCATGTAAATAATAGTTTCGATTGATAGATTTCTATTGACAGCAACTTTTTCATAGATTTTAAAACATACTGTATATTATATTTGGCTGATCCTACATATGAAATAAAACATATACGATATTCATAATAGTGAATCTAATGAAAACAATTTCTGGTTTTGTCAAGCTATACTATTGTGGTAGCTGGAGATTGATCTCCACACAACTTCGAATCAGTCAGCCAGTGTTCTCTTTCCGCCACGTTATCCTTATTACAATTTCAAATTTTACGTCTTCATATTGTAACATTGTGTGGGTTCCTCGTAGGTTCAGGAATATCTCGAAGCATTTGTGGGCGAATTGTGTCTTGGAGAAAATTACGTTTTACTGCAGAATACTTTATATCTGATATAAAAAGAATATTAACAAGTACATATTTGTATTTTATCAATGAATTTAAAATAATCTTTTGTATGGGAAATAGTATTAAAAATATCTTGATTTATTTACCTATTTATATTTATTCATTTGTCTCTCTTTTTCTTTATATATATATATATATATATATATTTATTATGTCAAATATTTGTAGGCGTTAGAATACAATTTATACTCTGATGAATAACAAGTTTTTTTTTTACTTATCTATTTTAATATTTTCTCAACAATCATTTTGTTTACATAACAGTCAATAAACTCGTTTTTAGTGAGAGAAGAATAAGCTTTTAAATTTCAATAAAGGTTTTAAAACATGTAAAGGTTTATAAAATACATTTCTTCGTATTATACACATATAAAAAAAATGCAATTCGTTTTATAAATAGATAATAATCTACTATTTCATCATAAATTGCAGTTTTAATTACACTTGTTATGTCTACATAAACACTTGCATCCTTGTACTGAATGCTTTCGCTGTATTCAATATTAGTTAATAAAAAAAATGATGATAAATTTTAATGCGATAATATATATATAAATATATATATATATATATATATATATATATATATATATATATATATGTTTTAAAATATAATTAAGTAGTGCATTAATTAGTGTCAATATTTATATTTCTGTATAAGAAGACACAATTAGTTGGTTTCATTGTATTTTTTTATTATACAGCAAATTAAAGAAAATTATAAATTAAAATGTTATTATAAACGAAGTTAATGTAGTTTGTTTATAATAATAAAAGCATGAGGTGTGCTGAAAAATGGAGTAAATGAAAAATGCATATGTAGTTAAAACACTTTTTTCGATTTGTATTCAGTTTATGGTAGAATGCTATTTTAAAAGTGGTAGACATAATAAATTAATTTCAGGTGACTGCAAGGTAAGCAAGTGAAATTAAATAGTATTTTATCTTTATCATTGTTAATATAAACATACTATGCATTTTACTGCTTTTTTATTTTTTTAGCATACATTAATATATATATATATATATATATTATGTTGTCAAGTATCTCCCTTCCGCTTTTTTTTTTTTTTTTTTTGTACATAGCCGCGAAATTCAAAAGACAAAAAGGCGGAAGGGAGATATTTGACAACCTAATATATATATATATATATATATATATATATATATATATATATATATATATATATATATATATGTATGTGTGTGTGTATGTATTGCGTGCGTGAGCATTTTTTTTAAAAAAAATAATTCGTCTGTTATAATTAATTATATACAAAAATGGTAAACTCATTTTAACTGTTTTTATAAATTTTAATTTTAATTCTTATTTTATTTTTAGGGTTGCTGTATCTGCATGGATTTTTTTCAGCACGCTATTATATTTCTAAAAGTAATGGATAATATTATTGGTAAGGTAAGTGGAAGATTTTTTGAAATATTTAATACCATATTCTTTTTTAAAATGAAAATATTTTAATTGTTCGTACATAACATTCTGTGATATAGCTAAATTATTTTTTTATTCTCTACATAAACAATCTGCACATTTTATAAATTATTTGATGACGTTAAAAAATATGCAATAATTAATATTAAAGTAAGTATTTCCTTTAAAAATAGCTTTCTTCAAAATTAGAATAGGAAAATCAAATCAATTTTTAGAAAATATAAAATTATTGTTCATTGTGATAAAGGGACTCTGTTATTTTTGTTTTATATTTTATTTATTTATATACATGATTGTTTATTTGGAGTTGTCAATAGTATAAATACAATTATATAAATATACAATATAATTGAAGTTTTTTTTTAAAAAAAAAAACTTAAATGTGTTGTTAATATATTTTTTGATAAAAAATTCTCATTAGAACCATTAATACATTATTATAATAGAAAACACAATAAAATGCTGTAATGGAATGAAAAATGAAGTTTTATAGAATATTAAATATAATATTAATAATTTTTTTGCATTAATAATTGTGGCACATAGAAATGAGCCAATTTACTATATCTAATTAAGTGGTATACAATAAATATATATATATATATATATATATATATATATATATATATATATATATACACACGTATGTGTGTATGTGGGTGTTTATATATGTATTTTTCCAAAATAAATCATTTCTATATAAATGCTGTATTTGGATTATGATAAAATTTCATATAAAATATTAATTTCGAAATAATGACCAAATATTTGTTAATATAAAAAACCCGTATATCAATAATCGAGACAAAACAAAGCGTTATAGTAATACAAATGTATAAAACTGTTATTAATAACTAGAAACAAGTTCCAGTATCTCTTCAGTGTACGTTATGTAAACAGAAGTTTTTGTAATTATTTATTTGCATAGAAAGCACTTAAAGAATCTTCAAATTTTGACATATTGCCGTGGGCAAACTTTGAACTACGTATGAAAGTAAATATCAGTTTTGTTCTATGGATGATGTTTATATGGACCTATCAAAAAATTTACAACAGGACTTTTGCGAAACGCGCATCAATTTTTCGATTAGATCGCTGCTCGCGGTAGCTATGATTGAAATAAACCAGCAGGTTTGTAAACGGCCACTGTTGCTGCCGCAGGGTTAGTTTACGCGTTAATGTATACAAACACACAACATTTATATACATAACTTGTACGGATATGTTCAAATTTACAACTGTGTTTTGAGCTTCGAGAGCATAACTTTAGATTTGAAAGATATTGCAATCATTTAGAAGCAAAAATAGATACTATTTATAATTTATTTTACTCAGATGTAAATAACTCTGCAAAAGTTCATACATATTCATCTTCATTCAATGTTTCATTTTCATGAGGAAGAATAAATTATATTCGATATAATTTGTAGTTAAAATCAAGCAGAAGATATACTGTAATAAGCTTTGGCTCTAAACTAATATCATAAAACCATTTTATAAATTTATAATTTTTAAAAGAAAATATTTTTTGGATTTATAAAATGAACATATCTATATTTTCTTTTTAAAAAAATAAAAATATTTTAAAGTAACAATTTAAATTTATATATATATATATATATATATATATATATATATATATATATATATATATTTATAAATGTGTGTATGTATTTCAAACTGATTATTTTGATTGTAAATAAACAATTTAGGATCTTAAAAAAATATTTGTGTAATAAAAATAGTCTACTTTAGTAACAGTATATTTGCTTTTATTTCCACTAAACAAAAACATTACATCAAGACATTGTTGGATGCAAGGCTTTCAAAAATCATTGTTGGATCATTAAAAGAGCTACATATTACATTGTATATTATATTTCATTGACGATTACATTTCACTACTTATCTTTCTATTTGCTTCGTTGACAAAACAGTAATAAATGCTGATTTAAAAAATATTATAACCTTAAAGTTCACAAAGACTCAATACTAGAAAAAAGATGTAGTGTAATAAAATAATATCAGTTTAATATTTAATTGTGGCTGATATATTTGTAGGTTCATGCATCAGGATTTTCTTATTTTCGTTGTTTAACATATTTCCAATTTCTGGTTTTATTTAGATTTTTAACTACGTCGTTATAGAATATTTGACACACAATATCTACATTTTTGGATAAATACAAAATTGAATATTAAAAAGTAATCTTTTATTTGGAAATATGGATTTAGAATATTGAGAATTTAAAAAAATAATGTTGACAACTTTTAAAAACAACTATAAATCATTACCTGCTAATTATTTTGTTTAAATAAAAGAAATTAATTTTATAAAATATTTACAACTCAATGAATTTATAAATATGTATTTTTTATTTAAAAATTATCGTTTTGTAAATTAATTGTTTTTTAGTAATTTCAGTAAATAGACACTAATGTGACTTTATTACGCCTATCATAAAATTGAATTAATCTTATGGCATATAAATGTTTTATTACAACCACTCATTCTAATTACTAAGTTATAAACGCCTCTTTAATCACGTTATATAATGTGTAATATAATATTTTATTTAAACATGAATATTTAATTACAATAATAATCTATTTAACTCTGAAAATAAACAAACTGAAACTGTAAAAATTAAACGTGTATTGTTTTAATATGAATATTTATGATATGTCTTCAGGCGTTGTTGTTATAAATCTTATTAAGTCTATTGTATATTTCAACCTGTGAATATCAATCTTCTTATTTATTTAGTAATTATGAACTATAAATATTGAAAAAAAAATTATAATTATGTAAATGATTTGTGTACCATTTGCAGACAAAATGTATTAATGGATATTAATTATTAATAATTATCGTATTTTAAAAAGATTTGTATAAATTCCAATCAATAAAAAATGTTTAATATACACGCACAGACATAAAACATTCATCGTTTCTTCTTTTATTTGACGATTAATGAAAAAAATCTGCGATTATTTATTTTCACGCAATAAAATTAAACAGTAAGTAAACGAAACCGAGTTCAAAATGCAGAATAAAGTCATTCGTTTATGTTAAGTGCATCATCTATGCAGGTGGACTTTCTGCATTATTTCAAAATTGTTTATAATTTGGTCTACGAGTACAGGGTACTGAACTCTTGGTACGTGGTATAAAAATAAATTATAATTATGAAGGTTGTTTTTGGCAAGCAATAGATTAATTATATATTTTTTTCGTTTAAAGAAAATATTTATTACTCGGAAAATATATATTTTAACTGCACGGTGTTGATTTTAGCAATCGATTATTGAGAAGTGCGGATATTTCATACGTTTGTTTTGATTATAAGTTCAGCATTTCCATTAAGTTAGATACAGATGTAATGTAGTGAATTTAAATATTACTTTAATTTATTTTATATCTTAAGCCTAATATCTTATTTTTGTAAAACATAAAATAAATTATAGAGGTTATAATTGAAATTCATTTCGAATAATTATATTAAAATCGAAGGTTAAATCTTGTACAAAATGGAAATTATTTATTCGATTGATGTATTTCATTGACATTTTTACAGTATAACAAGTATTTGACATTAACAATTTCAGAATTGTGTATCATTGAAACGATATTTGAAATAAAAATAGATTAACAAAGGGTGAAAAATGTCGGAAAATTACATGTTTGATGGACAAGTATTTTAACAAAAATAAAAATATTTTATGTTATAACAAAATTATTATATGTATTGAAGTAAATACATTATAGAAATAATAAAAGATTTATTATTTCTATATGAATTATTAAATATTTTTTAAAGATAAAATTATAATCTAGTTTTGGAATTCATATTATATTCAAAAATTGTAAAAAGAGAAGTTAAAACTTGATATCCATTATTAGAGAATAAATTATGTGTTTGAGTATCAAAAATAAAAAAATATTTAGTAATTGAATTTAATATTTTTTGTAACTGAAGTAAACTTTATAAAAAATGTAGAAAATATTTTTATAGTTCATCCATATGATCTCTGGTACTGAAAATGTGCCTAAAATAAAATTAATATTTTTTCTAAAGAATCAATACTTGTACATGCTTATATTTCACGTTTTTTCAAAAATGTGTGATTATTTTTAAATAATATTTCATGTAGAGAAAGATTTTATTATGTGTTGCGATTTTATTTTATTTGTAAAGGTATTAAAATGTGATCTAAAAGTATTATATAAAAAATATTTTAAACACATCTTTGATGTAAAAATGATAAACTAGTTTATTTAATAAATATGAAGACCCGTTTAACAACTTATGGTTATGATATGATCCCTAAAATAAATCCCACCCCTTTCAAATGTTCAGCACAAATGTTACATTGTCAACGTTTTAATAGAATAAAGATGTTATTTTAATTGAGGGGTGGCTACTAAACACATACATTCGTACACTCATACATTCGCATGTACGCATCACTTGAGCTGTTGTGGTATATAAGAGCTAAAATGTGTACACTTCTAATACGAATATTTCCTTATCGATTTTTGATTTTACTGTACGAAATGGGGTTGTGTTGATGTTGTGGAAATGAACATCGTATACGCATATCAACGACTCCATTCGTACATGTAAATATATATGAACGTACAGAGAGAAATATATTTATCTAAATTTTAGATAAAATGGGATAGACTATTTGATTGAAGTTTTACTAAAGTTCTGAATTTGTGTCAGTTAGTGAACAGGTTCGAATTTATAAATAATGGGTGGCTTTATTCAAATATATTTTATTCATTATACTGTTGTTTTGAAATTGTTGTAAATTATATATAATAAATAAAATGGTAAAATATCTGAGGTTTAAAAATATGTAAAAAAACAATATAAAGATAAGTACATATAATTAAAAATTGAAAAGTTCATATTTACATCAAACTGAAAATTTATTTTCTATTTTTATTTTATTTTTTTTAGTTAGTAATATGTTTCGTATTTTTTACGGATGTTGGTTATGTTGAAAAAAAATTCTTTACTTTACAATGGGATGTTCAAAAAACATATTGATAAAAATATTTTGATATAATTTGAATAAGGTTTATTTTTTGATTAATATGATATTTAAAGAAAATGGCAACATATCTGCTTCTTAAATAATAAAAAAGAATAATAAAATAAAATATCTTTGGTCTTTAAAAATTATTATTATTGCAGTTTTTTTAGAGTTAGTGTCGTAAAAATAATACTTTACATATTTTAGTGTCGTTTTAATACAACTTATTTTATAAGAGATTAATTTTTTTTAAACTTTTTTAAGTCGTATAATATGATTAGATAGTTTTATATATATATATATATATATATATATATATATATATATATATATATATATATACATACATACATACATATTCATATAAGTATGGCTATAAATAAGTTAATTAAAATATATTTAGATTTCATTTCTTTATAATTTTACCTTTATAACTGTATTTAAAATCTTTAATACAATATTTTTCAACATACTTAACTTAGTTCTCAACATATTTCTTTCATTGACTGACGAGATTTTGTTTTGATCGAAGAAAACATATTTTTTGGTAAAAAGCCAATTATGCACTGCATTTTTGCATCATTTTCTAATTTAAATTTGTATCGTTCTGGAATTCAGTTACATATATATATCTATCTATCTATATATATATGTATGTATGTATGTATGTATTTAAATTCATCTAATTATTTATTTAAGGTTACAAATATAACACAACTATATATCCAAAAATGATAAATTCATATGCCTAGCATTTTTTGAAAATCTTATAATAGTATTATAAATACTTTTTCGCCTGCTAATTTATATTTATAATTTTGTTCATGGATAATAAAATAATTTGTTTAGATTGACTATTTTTTATAAAAACAACTAAATTTTAAAACTTGCTTTTAATAGTCTATAATAAGTAAATTTTAAAAGTTATAAAATAACTATAGATTATAACAAAATGCAATAAATTTCAACTTCTCTTAGTATAGTTATTAATAAATAAAAAAATAAATTAAATAAAATTTTATGTTACATATAAATAAGTCAAAAATCAAATAGAAGTATATAAACTAAAATTAAACTATTTAATAACAGTTAAATATCTATGATGATGGGCATTACAACTCACAAATAAGTTATTCTGAATGCTTATACCGGACACTAATATCTGCCAACAAACATGTCTTTCATCAGTGAAACACTACTTATATTCCTTATTTTAAGTCATTGTGTTTGGGTGTAATTTCTATTTAATATTTCAAAATTATAGGGCATTACGTTTTGTAATATAATTGTAAATTATGTACAAGAATATAAATAAATAAATTCATATGTGTTTATATATATATATATATATATATATATATATATATGTATATATATATATAAATATATATATATATATATATATATATTTACTGTTTAAAAACCTGTAGATTTTTCTCAATACGTATCTGGAAGATAAACACGTATAGTGGGAATAACAACATGAGGGTAAATTTTACGCCTACCTATGTACAGAAGCTTTTCGTTCTGTTTACTTTAAGGCTAAAGCGAAATGCTAAGCACATACCCTAAAAAATTAACTTCCTGCAATTTAATTTTTCGTTACATTGGCGGCAATTAATATATTATTGTTGTTATATTTGATGAATATAATACAATTATAAAATAAGTACATATATATATATATATATATATATATATATATATATATATATATATATATATATATAAATATATATATATATATATATATATATATATATAAATAATATTTTCAGAAAATAAATGATAATAAAATTGCTTTCTGAAAAAATCATTAACCTTGTATGTATACATGAACTAGGAATTAAAATCATATTTTTTGAAAGATTTTGTTAATAAATATTGTTTTCAAATTTTTGAAAAATATAAAATTATTTAATTTTTGATTTTACACACATACAGATATATATATATATATATATATATATATATATATATATATAATACAAATATAAAGTAAAAAATGTACAAATATAAAGTGTATAATGTTTATAATTGATGTGTTTACAATTTCGATAACAAGTAAAGAAAATTGATTTAATTTTTTCATGTATTGTATATATATATTTAGTTAGCTTAGAAATTAATGATTACTCTAAATCTGTTTTATCAACTATTTATTTATATATAATTAAATATAGTTTAAATGTAAGACATTAAAATTTACCTATATGAATATATATATATATATATTTAAAAAACTTTATTTAAAATAAAGGTTAAAAAACAATGATTTTCGAAAAATAAGCTGGCAACAGAGATTAAAAAAAACGAAATATTTGAGAATATGTGGTATTTTCAAACGAGTGAACTTTTTGGCAATTTAATGAGAGTAATTGAGGGTGGGTAGACACATTTTCTCTAGTTACACAAAATGTTTGCAAATGCATCTATAATTAGATTTGTATACACACACACACACACATACATATATATATATATATATATATATATTGTTTAATAACAACAATTTTTAATTATTAATCTGTTTAATTATCTCAAAAAGAATTAAATACATAAAAATTCCCTTTGGAATAAAGAATCAAATCTAGGTTATTATAACAATGAATATAGGAATTGTGATTCATACTCATTTGTGTGATTTTGTATATATATATATATATATATATATATATATATATATATATATATATATATATATATATATATATGAAACGAGTATATATGTATATGTATGACTAAATGGATGTAGACTTATATTTGACTAATTTATGCGTATTAGTTTCTACAAATGTGAAATATTTACACAAAATTGTTGACATATAGAAAAAAAGTTATTGTGCACAATGTATTTTAATTGAAAATATTGAAATTATGGTGAAACTTTGTTGTCGTTAACATGAGAAATATATCCGAGTACGCCTACGGTTATTCTACTGTGAATATATTTATGCTCCATCACATCAACGGAGTATAATTTAAACGACGTAACAAACAAGCCATTTTACGGACAATCGACAGTCAATTCAGTACTTTGTGTTTCTCTTTGTTAGAGATCTGTGTACAGCAGCTGGCGAAATTCAGATCTTCAGATTAATTATGCCGGGTTATATATATATATATATATATATATATATATATATATATATATATATATATATATATACACATATACATACACTATATGGAATCCATGTTTTTTATTTAGTCTCTTCGATTATTAAGTAATAAAATCATTTTCAAAATTCATTATTCACAAATAATATATACATTTATTATATATTGTTCCATTTAATGAATAATATTGTTGATAATAAAATATATGATTAAAAAAAATGTTATTATATTTACAAATATAATATTTAAGAATTATAAAAACGAACTTTAGTAAATATCCTTGTGTTAACTAAAGAATAAATCTCATTAGAAAAATTTCCAGTATAGTAACTAGAAAAAAATTAAAATAGTTTTTTGACATTAGAAGAAAAATAAACACTACTGTTTAATTTCTATGTAAAATTAATATTAAAGTATAAATTTTATAATATATATATATATATATATATATATATATATATATATATATATGTATGTATAGTTAATAATTAAATATTAGTTTATAACTGAAATAAGTACTGTTTTAATAAACCAATGAAATTAAATGTAGGCGTATATACAGTTTACAAGAGTTATGTTTACACGAATCATAAATTTATGAAAAGATAATTTCACTTTTGCAAATGAACAAAAAATGACAGTTTACAACATAAAGAATTGTTGGTAAAATAAAATACACTATACGATTTCAACAATTAAGTCAAACATTAATATTTTTATTACATTGATGAATATATAATAAGTTAACAGAATTTTATTATTAAATTGGTAAATGTATAGTACTTGAATTACTTATAAGTAAATGATGAATAAATAATTTTATTGGTTTTAATAGAAAGGAAAATCAATATTTGAAAAATACTAATAAAATATTTCAGTTAAATAGAAGAATTATTAGAGATTAAAACAAAAGACAAGGCTGTGAATACAAAAATATTTAATTAAAAAATACTAATGTGTGTTTTAATAAAAATATAGTTCCATACACACACACACACACACACACACACACACATATATATATATATATATATATATATATATATATATATATATATATATATTATTTTCCTAAACATAATTATTTTATTTTTGCATTTTTGAATTTTGAGATAAAAATACAAATTGTTAATAATCGACCTTTGATGACAAAAGTCATGAATGAATATTATTTTTAATAAAAGTAGTTATTTTGTATTAAGGTAATTGATTTATATTAAATAATTTATATTAAATAATCTTCATATGGTAATTATTTTAATTTTTAATTTTTGAGTCATAAAAACAACTATTTATAATATACAAAATTTTATAAAAAAATCACTGCATTAGATAATATTTTAAAAAGTTGTCAAATATTAACAACATGAAATTTATAATGCCTCTGTGACCATCGAATTACTGATCAGTGAATAAAGTGAACAATAAATAATTATTGAATACTTTTTTAATATATTATGTAAGATTTACATTTTGATTTGAAAAAGAATCTTAATATTTTAATATTTATCTGTAAATACTTAGAAATATCATCTCTGCTGAAGTATTTTCAGTTTTTATTAATAAATGTTATAATTAAGAGATTTGAGATGAATTAATAGACTGTTTTATATAATATTATTTTTAAAATCATTTATATTATATAACATTAATATTTCAATTTTCTACTATATACACATACACTTTATATATATATATATATATATATATATATATATATATATATATATATATATATATATATATATAGCTACAGGCAAACTATGCTTTACTGATGGAAATAGTTGAAACTTCGTCACTATCCTTTTAACATATGTTTTCATACGATGGATTTTCCCACTGAAGGTTTAAACGTTGGGTTAATTAAATTTTCAATGAAAAAATATCATTGAAATATGTAATAAAAATATGAGTATTATTGAATTTATAATTAGAATCTTTAATTTATTACAATGTAAACAAAGTTATTAGGTTAGTGTTTACAGATAAATGTGAAATAATGTTAAATGTTTTAATATCCTGAAGAATAGTAGATACAATGCTTATTAATGTAAATTAGTTATTTACAATAATTTTTCTTATTGAGTATTGAGAAATCTTAATAAAATGTGTGTATATATATATTATTTTTATTCCTTTTATTTTTTTGAAATGGCAAAATTAAATTATATATTTATAATGAAAAATTAAAATAAATGTATTAATTATCAATATTACTAATTCAAATAAAAATATTGAGTGTGAATAGATGTTAGTTATCTGTTCATAAATTGATCTTTGAATCACAGAACTTATTTTTGATTTTATTAATGTGAAAATGAAAGATTTAATTTTCATATTTTCTTAGTGAAACTTACTTAGATGCAAATTTTTATGGTACAAAATCTGTACTGCAGTTATTATTTTTAAATCTTAAAATATTTTTCATAAATAATATATTGTTAAATCAAATAATTGTGTGATAATTAAGTAATTAAGAAATATAACAATTTTACAAAATCATTACAGATTAATTACATTTTTTTATCTTTTTGTAGTATCCTTTTACAACCGATTATAAAAAAATACTACAAAACAATATAACCTTAAATTCTTAATAAATAATAATGATTTATTATTAAATAATAGAACTATAGGAAATTGAATTTGAAATCAGATTTATTAACTTTATTAATAATAAAAAATAAATAACAAATAGGGATTTTTTTAATGTAATTATATATTCATCATTTATTTATTGGCAAAGTAAATAAGTATTATAAATAAAAATTAAAAATCATAACTGGATGAATTTTTTATTTTTTATGTTTATTTTTATTTATAATAAAAGTGATTTTATTCCACTGTAATGATTAATTAAATCAAAAATAGTGTTTTATTAATTATAAATTTTTAAATCAAATTATTTTTTCATAATAAACAAATTACGTAAATATCTATTAATTACGAATTTATATATATATATATATATATATATATATATATATCTATATATATATACATATATATATATATATATATATATATATATATATATATATATATATATATATATATATATAAATGTATTGGTATAAAGGCGTACGAATACATATGTCTATACAAAAAGAAATTTTAACATTTCGTAGATCGGCCACCACATAACCTGATAAATGATGTGGAGGGCGTTAGCATATTAATATTGCCGTAGGGAGTCAACGAGCACGTTAATACGTTATCACCCACTAACGCTTTTACGGCCCCATTAAATTATCTATTTAGGTTAACTCACGTATACACAAGCATGTAATCAATATTCATTTAAAAAATGTGTTAAAAATATCCCGCAACAACTTCATCCTACTAAGTAGTTCTAATTTTGAATTTTATACTAACACACAATATGTCTTTATTTATTATTCAATCAATTAATTAACTAAATTAATAGCTATATTTTATTATCAGGTATTTCTGTTTTATAAATAATTTTCTTATTTGATACACACACAACATTTATATATATATATATACATATATATATATATATATATATATATATTTATATATATGTAATAATTATTAATTTATTCATAATAGATAGGATAATTAATTAATTAAATACACATAATCAGAATTTATGGTATATTTGCTTTCAAAAACAAAGATTTAGTATTGAGTCATTAATAAATTTCGATTTTAAATATATTCCAAATTAATTTTAAACAAAATCTACAGATTTCAATTTTCTCAAAGAAATAGATATTTTATAAAAAAATGTATGGAAATTTTCATTTACCATTAAATTATTTATAAAGGAAATATTGATAAAAGTATACAGATTGGCAAAAAATATATTTTTCCTTATTTAATTTTGTTGAGAAAATAGTTTGAAATAATCATATTTTTTAAAATTAGATGATTTTACAACATTTATATTTTTTAAATATTTGATACAATTAAATTAGTATTTTTTAATTTGTGATTTTTCGAAAAATTATTCATTCTGTCTGCAGTATATAGAGACTTTTGAATTACATAAGTTTTATTTGAAGTATAAGAAATATATTTTTTTTTAAATAAATAAATATAAATAATTTACAAGTAATACTATTATTCTAATATATATATATATATATATATATATATATATATATATATATATATATATATATATATATATATATATGGTGTGTATATAAATTTATGTTTATACGTAAAATATCAATAAACAAGTTTATGTTCAATTTTCGTTTTATTAACTTATGAAATAAAAGTATAGTTTTCAGGCAATATATTTTTTTATATAACTTGAACATAAAAATATATATATATATATATATATATATATATATATATATATATAATGTTTACATAGTGCATATATATGTATATACATATGTATGTATATACTTATTTAGAAACATGAACAACATTTTATTTGTATAACAAAACCTGAGAATAAATTTAATAAAATAAATTTGAAAAATTATCACACAGTACATAAAAAAATATAACTTAGATAGATTTTTTAACGCAATATAACTTCATGACACACAAGATATCAAGGCAAAGCATACACTGTAGACAATCATCGTCAGCGCTTCACCATCTTTTCTCAACAAACACTGGATTTTCGAATCTCCACACCTCGATGTGTATGTTTTGCGCAGCGCAGCCGCTGGCTGTATTTTCTTTTCCCGGGGTGAGCTTTTCCTTCTCCAAGATTGGATCTGCCAGTCTACATGTACGTAAAAACTTTCAACCGTAACGTGAAACATTGATGCTCGGATGCGTTTTATTGATATACGTTATTTATATACATACATACATACATACATATATATATATATATATATATATATATATATATATATGTATATAATTATGAACGAAGTCTGATCTTATATTTTATTTCAAAGAAACATTTATCTTTTATATTATTATATGCTATTATCTTTGTAATATAAAGTAAAGAAATGTCATAGTTAGATGATATTTTGTTATTTTATACATTCCTGACAGTTTTTTAAAAAATATATAAAGTCAATTTTTCGGTTCAATTTATTATGACAGTTTCAATTAAAAAGATTATTAAAAAAATAATTATGTTATTTACTTTTTAATTTATCGTGGTGACAAGATTATGATAATGTTGACATTTTATGAAATTAATAGTAAAGTTACTGCAAGAATGTTTTTTTCGAATAAATTATTAACTGTTTATATACATTAGTTATAGTTGATTGTTTGATTAGAAAATTATATTTTTTAATAAATAATCCTTTAAATAGAATAATATAATATACAATGAGTATTCATTTTATTGACATTGCCATGATTTTTTGAACACAGTAATGATTTATAGGCATATAGCTAAATTTATTTATTTATTTAGTTAATAAAGTCAGGATCCATTCGTAATCTTCCTCTCAGATTCGAATTTACTTCTCGATTGTTAGATATTTGATCTCTAGTTATCAATCTTAAACTAAATATTGTACATTTATAAATTCCAATTATATGCAGAGAATTATTTTGAATGAGAGAGTAAATAAATACTACACACACGCACACACACACACACACACACACACATATATATATATATATATATATATATATATATATATATATATATATGTTCACTCATATGTACCTAAATGTTGAGAAATAATTAAAATAAATTTCGTTTTTTATATTTTAATTTTGTTTACTATATAAACAAATGTATATAACTTGTATATGTATATGGAAATTGTTTAATACAAAAATACGTGAGATAGAATATTGTTTAAGAGGAAATTGAAATTCGCTCTTTTTCGTTATTTTTTTAAAAAACTGAAAATCAGTTTCATAGTTAAAAATATAAAATAGAATTTTAATTTTATCAGAAATATCTTATACAAGTCAGAAAAAATATTTGCTTAAACAATATTGAAAATAATTTGGTAATAAATAAGATTTTTAATGAAAATTAGCAACTAAATAGATCACTAAAAATAAGTAATTGTTTTTTTTTATTTAAAAAATTAAAATAATGAATCTATAACTGAATAGATTGTATACTCGTTAAATAATAATGTTTGGTAAATTATAGTTATGAATTATAATATTTATATAGTATTTTTTTTATAAGTTCCACATATGATATTAAATTATAATTATTGAAAGTTGTTAAATTCAGTTTAATTAAACGAATTATTTTTTTAAATATACATTTCGACTCTGAAATTAAAAAGATAATTATGTTATTTAAGTATAAATATATTCTTCCGATTAGTCATATGCTTATAATTAATTTTTTTTATGTAATATATATAAAAAGATGTAATATTTACAGTTTCAATTTGTTTCGATAAAGATTTAATATTTTAAGTATGAGTAATGAAATAATAAACGATAATATTAATTTTATAATATAATCTAAATTTCTATTCAAATTGTTAAACAATTATTTTCTAGTAGTTCGATTTTATTTCGTAGAGTTTATTATAATAAAAAAAAGTTGTTTATGGTACGATTTATAACCTAGTCCAGTATATCAATCTCATCGTTTTTTTTTTTTTTTTTTGTACTTGGAAAAATAATTCAACAGATGTGAAACATTTGACTTTCATTTACAAAAATGATTACTTTTGCGTATCAAACAAACGTTGATAGAATATTCAATTTCCTGTCAGTGCTGGGAAAACACACTTCTGTACGAATTCATGAGCTGAACTTGGGCTGGCATACATCGCATGGCGACGGTACGGTAGTCATGGCAATTTTCAATATGTGCTAACCAACCGGAGTATGAAGTGCGCGCGCAATGTTAACGTTGAAGATATACTGGAAGACACAGTTTTACGACAACGTCTTTTATCAAATCGAATTTTACCACATTTATAAATTTGTGATTTTTGTTTAAAAATATTTCCCTGCCGCACTTCAAGTCTTTCTCTTCTTAGAATACCAAACTTGTTTGTAATACTAAGTCATTTCCGTTCGAAAATAAATTATGATTTTAAAATACAAAAATATACACTGTATTAAATTATATAGTTACATATAAATATGTTATTGAAAATAGTATTAGTTTTAAATCCTTCTCGAGTAGAAAAATTTAAAAAAGCAATTATTTATTTTTTACAATATTTATATACATACATATATATATATATATATATATATATATATATATTCGATGAATTTTACCTGTTTTCACTTATGGAATTGAAACATAGTTTCTAACCGTTAAAATAGTTCAGACAGTACAGATAATATAGAGAAGCATGAAAAGAATGTTAAGAATATTAAATAGAGACAGGTGGATAAGCGATAAAATTTAAAATTAAATTGGAATGACAGATAAAATTTAAAATAAAAATGAGATGGTCATAGAATAAGAACAGAAGACCACTAATAGATTAAGAAGATTATTGATTATGAATTTAAAATATAAAAAAATATATTTCAAAAAGAGACCCTTGAAGAGATAGAAAATTTCTGAATATGGAATAAAAAACATTTGTTCGTATATTTTAAAATTCTGATTTTTTTAGTTTAATTGCAGTTTAATTTAAATATTCAATTTAAGAATATTTATTTTGCCAATATTGAAAAAAAAATATTAACAAATAATATAATTTTCAAAATATGTCATATAATTTTAAAAAATATATTTTTATTATGTCATTAAAATAATATCTCTTTAATATTTTTATAATATTTTGTTACATTTATTAGTTTTATTTAAATACTTTATATTTTATTTGAAATGAGAATTTCTTAATTTTATTTTATTATTTCATTTAGATATTTATATTAATATAAGGAAATAATTTAAAAAATGTGATTCGTTATACTTTAATAGAAATTATAAATTACTTTCTCTTTTATAAAATCATACCCTGAATATATAATATTTAAAAAAAAATCCATTAAATATGTATTGTGAACAAAAGTAGAAAAATGCAAATATTTACAGTTATTTTAATTTAAATCATTTTTAAAATGTCTTGAATGTAATATAATTCTTTTTGATTATAATTAAAGTTAAAAAAATCTTATTTATTATTTATCTACAAAATTTTATTCATATATAATATATATATATATATATATATATATATATATGTGTGTGTGTGTGTGTGTGTGTGTATGTGATTTATTTTTGTATAAAAGTTTATTTTATTTGAAATGAGAATTTCTGAAATTATAATTATTTTATTTTATTTTTTTAGATACTTGTATTAATATAAGAAAATAAATAAAAAAAGTGATTCTTTATACTTTAATAAGAATTGTAAATTAATACCTATTTTATAAAACCATACCCTGAATATATAATATATTTTTTTAAAAAAAATAAAAATGCCATTAAATATGTATTGTGAACAAAAGTGGAAAAATGTAAATATTTACAATTATTTCAATTTAAATTATTTTCAAAATGTTTTGAATGTAATATAATTATTTTTGATTATAATTCAAGTTAAAAAAATCTTATTTATTATTTATCTACAAAATTTTATTCATATATATATATATATATATATATATATATATATATATATATATATAAGTGATATATTTTTGTATAACAGTTTATTTTTTGTTTATTTAACGTATATAAATTTGTGTACACATAAATATATTATGTATTTATAAATAAATACATTGAGAATGAGTTGTTGATATAATAACTTTATCATAATTGTTGAAATCGTTTTAAACATTTTTAATGTTTTCTTTCAATTAAATTTCATATATTTATACGATTTAACTTAGAAATAAAATGATGCTGTCAAATAACAAAACCATGTTTTCGAGCACACAAGCCAATTGTACTTACGGTCACCGAGGGGTTGTAACGTCGATTATTCCTAAACGGCGTAGAATGAAATACACGATACATATCGAATGCATTAAAGCGAGACGCGCTGCACACTTCACAGGGAAAATTGGCGAAAACGTCGGTGGTGGGTAACTCAACGACGTCGCTGTAATATGGCGGCCAGGCGCCGGAGGGTGTGTTTTGATAAGGGGCAAAGCCCGAGATGGAGCCTCTTAATTAATGGGTTTCTTTGTTTGCTTTGAAAATAGTGTATGTATTGTCTGTCCTGAGGCGGGGCGTCCGAGCGCACAAGCGCATCAACCCTCTTTTAATACTCATACCAAATCTCCACGTCAAGTCTGCACGTCTACACAAATTCATAATGTTGGAAGTAATCATTCATCCGACTAACTTCTGATATTGTTTATTGGTAAAATTATATCCGCTTTTCTAAAAGACTCATTTTTAATAAAATGTGTAAAAAATTTAAATTCATTTAAAACACAATTAACGACTGAATGTATTGTTTTTCATAATATTTATAATACAATATTATTTTAACTGAAATTATCCTTACTGTCAATATTGACAATAATTTAAATATAATAATTGATTTTAACCTTACTGTTTTAAGGTTGGATTATTATCGATATGAAAGATTATATGTATGGAAATTAATTCAGCAAACACACATATACACGGATATATATATATATATATATATATATATATATTCACACACCCACACATTTATAATTTGGTAATTTTTGATTTCTCAATTATTGTATTTTGATTTTAATATTTCTTATGAAACTGTGATTTTATTATTTAATGAATTAATATAAAAGTAAAACTATCTATATACGTACATACACACACACACACACACATATATATATATATATATATATATATGCTTTTTTAAATTCGTATACACATATATAATTAATTAAAAAAAAAATTAACAATGAAATATGCCAATTTATATAAACTGTTAAAAACGAATTTTCTAAAAAATGACTTATCGTCTATAAAATGATATATAATAAATAATAGTGACAATTTTTACTAGAAATGCATTATTTCTATCATAAATAATCACTGTATAAATAAAAAATTGAGTTATTTTCAGTTTTAAAAAAATCGATATTTTTAACTAAAAAAAAACCACGACCTATAGTATGGAAATTTTATCAAAAAATTAAAAGTTTTAAAAATGAATTCTTTTGCTCTAAAATCATAAATAGCGATATACCATAGCGAAAAACATTAATTGTTCATCGATATAATGACGTTCGTTGGAAAAAAATAATATTTTTTGATTTTTCGACTTTCAGCCTATGAAAAATGTAATTTTTAAAAATATCATCGTTCTTAAGTGAAAAATTAATATAGCAAGTGTATAAATTTTTTTCTGTATAAATGTATGTTTTTTTTAGTTAGTATACACATATATAATTATTAAAAGATTTGTTAACATGGAAATATGCCAATTTATATAATCGGTTAAATAACCGATTTTTCTAAAAAATGGTTTATCGTATATAAAATGGTATATAATAAATAATAGTAACAATTTTTACTAGAAATGCATTATTTCTATCATAAATAATCACTGTATAAATTAAAAAATGAGTTATTTTCAGTTTTAAAAAATTCGATATTTTTGACCAAAAAAAACCACGACCTATAGTATGGAAATTTTGTCAAAAAATCAAAAGTTTTAAAAATGATTTTTTTTCTACTAAAATCATATATAATGACGTATTATTGATGAAAACGTCAATTGTTAATCGATATAATGATATTTATTAGCAAAAATTAATATTTTTTTCTATTTTTCAAATTCCAATCTTATGAAAAATATCATTTTTTAAAATTTCATTGTTATCGAAGTAATAATTTATATAGCAAATAAAAAAAATGTTTTTATACAAATATATGTTTTTGTAAATTAATATATACATATATAGTTAACTAAAATATTTTTTAATGTTGAAATACGCTTATTTTGACAATAGATTAAGAAACCATTTTTCTAAAATATAGTTTATCGTCTATAAAATCATATATAATAAATAATAGCAATAATTTTTACTAGAAATGCAATATGTTCATCATAAATAATCGCTGTATGAACAAAAATTTAAATTATTTTCAGTTTCAAAAAATTCGATATTTTTGACCAAAAAAAACCACGACCTATAGTATGGAAATTTTGTCAAAAAATCAAAAGTTTCAAAAATAAATTATTTTGCACTAAAATTATAAATAATGATGTATTATTGACGAAAATATCAATTAAATCATTGAAATTATGACATTTGATAAAAAAATAATTTCTTTTTAATTTTTAACTTACGAAAAATGCAATTTTTTATTATTTCAACAAAATTGTAAGAATAAGTTTTATTTTATGTAAAAAACGGGTTTTTTCAAATAAATTACGTTTTATGATATAGTATATATGTATTTAATTAATTAGATTAAGTTCTAATATGAAAATATACTAATTTGCTATAGTCGATTATAAATCGATTTTTAACAAAAATCATGTTTTGCATATAAAATAATATATAATATGTAAAAATAACTAATTTTGCTATTAATGTTGTATTTTTGTACTGAAATCTTTGACATAAAAATCCTGATCATGAAAATTTTATCAAGAAATGAAAATTCGCAAAATTATTTTTTTATTATAAATTCATAAATAATGATATATTATTGCTAGAAAAAAATATTTATTTTTCAAAACATCCGTTTTTATCAAAAAATACATTTTTTTTAATTCTCGATTTACTACATCTACATTAAATTGTATTTTTGTAAGTTGTTCCTTTTTAAAATTTCATTTAAAAAAATCACTGCATATAATAAAGTAACATACACACAAAATGTTATTTAAGTTTTATATTAGATTATTGTATACATTAATTTCAAACCTCATAATTATTATTTTTATGACTAACATTACTGTATTCGTAAATATTAAGAATTATACATTAGAATTTAACATTATAAATAATTTCACTATATATATATAAATATATACAATTTAGGAGTAAAAAAACGTAGAAAACATCAACAATGTGTGATTTTTCTAAAATTGACTTAATGAAGAACAATTGACTCATATTTTAAAGAATATACACTGTAAATTCTTATATAAACATTTATTTATATTTTTCACATTAAATTTTCATCAGTACGCCACATCGGCGCCTAGAGGGATTTCAAATGATGAATGGTCGGACTGTAACACGTATTTCGGTTATTTTTCCAGCAACACTAATTTATGGAACATTCCTGATCTACATATACGCATTGTCACGTAAATAGACCGTTGTACTTTGATGTTAGTATGTAGTTTTGCGATGATTTATTATTAATAAATGTTTGTGTTACATGTTTATATATAAAGAAATCTTATTTGTCCATTGTTTATATATAAAGGAAATGTGTTTAAAAGATATTAAACACTTATATAAAACGTAATCAACTTTTTTTAAATGCTTACAGAAAAAAATGATTATAGTTGCAGCAAATTTTTTTAGTATAAATACAAAAGGATATTACGTTTTCATACTTATTGAATATAAAGTCATCCAAATGTGATGCGTAGATTTGTGTTTTATTCAAAAGAAACATATGTGTAGGGAAATATGTGTATAGTTTCTTTTTAATAAAACATAAATCTAGGCGTCACATTTGGATGACCCTATATTTCTGTTTATATTTTTATATTTTATACAAATTATTTAATAACGAAATACATTTTCAAATTGAATTACACAAGATATAAAAATATGAATTCAAAATTTTGACTTACAAAAAATATATAAAGGAACTCAATATTAAAATACAATTATATTAGAGTACTATAATAACCAATACTGAAATAACCACTAATTTATTTAACATAAGCTATTGTTATTTAACATATTTTAGAGAATCTATCTTATTTATTTTATCAAATATTATATTTACAAAATATCAAATTCAAAATTAGAAATTTATCGCAAGAAAAATACACAAACTTTATATCTGACTTGTAATTTTTCCCTAATTTATTTTTTTATAAAATAATAAAAAAAATGGTATGGTAAATATGAAAATTATGGTACTAATTTTAAAATATTTTTATTTAAGTGAAAAAAACATTAACACTGATGGAAGA
>CP092091.1:17162990-17197990 GCA_029203775.1 Neoneuromus ignobilis | reverse complement strand
TTTTTTATTGGATACATATATCTATTAACACGTAATACATTCTCCATTTTATGTAATATGTATATGTACATTTGAAATTACATATAAATTTAATGCTTTCTCTCCTAATAAAAAAATATGTCGAATAATAAATCTTATTTTTACAAGTTTTCTAGACACCTAAATAGATAAATAAAATAACTATCTTTATTAACAATAAAACATTTTGCATATTTATTTCATGGAATTTAATTTTCTCGCAATTTTTTTAAATATTTAAAATAAAAATAGGATGTGTTTCTCTGCTTAAAGAATGTTAAAACCGATTTCAAAATAAGAAAAAAACACACAGAAATTGAAGTGCAAAATACTAAATATAAAATACAGTTACTAAACTTTTTATGATATAAAAATTATGTTGTTTAGTACAATGATTTGTATAAGTGGATTCAATCAAAAATTAAACAACGTTTTATATTTTTTTTAATTAAATTCAGGAATTGTATTCATTTTGATTTATATATATATATATATATATATATATATATATATATATATATATAATAAATGTCTTTATTTACCAATTAAATTATTTAACAACTATCGTAGAATAAAATTCATATAATAATACACCATCATTGAGAATCTATAAAAAAAAGAAAACTCATTTTCTCTATGCTCCAATAATTAAGTTCGTGCATAGTAGAATCTTGTTCATGTAATGAATATAAAGTTATATTTTATATCCACATGACATCTGCTACTGATTTCTCTGTCACCTGTGTGTAAGATATGTTTTTTTGTGTGTTGGCTACTAGTGAGTATAATGACTTTATGAGTGTGTTGATATAACGTGCTGGCTCATTGGTTGTTGTCGGAGGTATTTATATGACTGTGGAAACAACTTTGACACTTTGTGTAGTCTTGTATTTTAATAGATATTAGGTGGTAAATAGAGGAAATCGCATTAATGTCGTTTCTGATGTTTAAAAACATTGTTCAATTATAAAATGTTTTGTCGTCATATCTGTCTTTATTTTTTTATTTAAATATTTTTATCACGAGTTTGATTTTTTTGATAGAAGCTGGTGAATGAACTTGGGTTAAATTTAGACATGCTTGATAATAAAATAATATAAATATACATTTATATTGATTAATACACACACATATATATATATGTATATATTGATGGTAAATACATTTTTATTTTGCTTATAAAAATCAATGCAGTTTCTTAATTTTCCATATATGTTAAATATATTTTTTAATATAAATTTTTTCATTGATTTTTAATAATTTCTTGATTTTAGTCAATTTATATTCTTATCTATTGTATTATTTTCATTGTGCACTCTCATCATTTTTATTTTAAATTGATTTTCTTACTAAAATATCTGTTATTTTTTTGTATGTTCGTAATATTTAATTTTTCTATTTTTATTTTTATTTATAATATCTTTTTTAAATTTATTTGTGTTATATGAAATTATTAAATTATTTTAATATTTACAGCTGATATTTATTTTCATTTGTAAAAATAGGTAAATGGATTATTGTATTATATTTATTTTCAATTTATATACAATATCATCATCATTAATTTCTCTTCATCACTGCTGAATGAAGATCATTGCCTAGATTTCCAATTGCAGTTATATATATATATATATATATATATATATATATATATATATATGTGTGTGTGTGTGTGTGTGTGTGTGTGTATTTAAGTTACTTATGTAATATTTTTTAATTACCACACAATTAATTTTTTGTATTAATTTGTTATTGTATTATTTTATCTAAAAATTATTATAACATTATAATAGATATAAAAATATTTTTATACAATTTTCTAATAAATAAGATTTTATCAGTTTAAAAACTATCTACTAATCAAAACGTTTGATTTTGTTTCATTCATATTATTTTTTTCTGTTCATTGATACATTTTTCGAATAACTATCCCATTGTTGAACAGTCAGACAAAATTCATTTATTAATATGTTCTTGTGAAATGAATCAATCTCAAACGATTTAATAATGATGAAGTCTTGAAATGTCCATCATGATCATAACAATAACAGTAAATCACTAAGAAAACATCTTCCGAATGTTATTTCACATGCTGAGCGTGCAGCCACAATAAAACCTGCGACACAATGAGCTGTTTCACATTCTTATACTAGTGCTGTAGTTGAAGTTATAAATTCAAGTATAGTTTTCCAGGACAGGAATTGTAGGTTATAAAACTTAATTAGTGCGATTTAAAAATATTAGTAATAGATCAAATGACTTTTATAGGCGATTGTCTATCGTATAAGTATTTTAAAATCGTTAATTTGGTATGAGAATATGTATTAAAAATCAGAAAGTTTTCAAATTGTGTTACAAACATGTTTCTGTAATTAAAGTTTGTCAATTACCATTAAATATTTATCTATTTAAATCTAAAATAAATGAAAATGTTTTATTAATGTCTAATTTATTTATATTATTATTGGATAATAGAAATTATTTTTTTTGTGCAATTTAAATTATTTTTTATATAAAAATTATTTATACACAATCGGGGGAAGAGAAATATTTTTCATAAATTATTATTCTGATTAAGAATTGTAAAATAATATAACATAAGCAATTAAATAAAGACATATTGAAAAAATAATTGATAATTTAAAATTGATTGCAATCATTATTTTTTAAATTAGTATTTTATTTGTGTATTAATATTTTTTTTAATATTATAGATAGAATTCCATGTTTCTGTTATTTATATTTTTTGTATAATTATATCTTCTCTTATTTATATAGTTGTTTAATAATCAATGAAGTTTAAGTAATTAAAAAAATTAATTAATAGGAAATAAAAATGTCAGTTTATGTTGTAACTTATTTTTTTTATTTATATAATTTTGAAATATTTTCTACTATGATTTCATGATGAATATTTTTATTATTTATACAAATTCATTATTTTTAAATGATTTTTATTAAAACTCAAAAATTTTAATTTGTTTTGTCACATAATGAATTTCTAATTTTGCTTCTGATAAATATATATCATATTCAATAATTTGTATAAATAAATTATTGATTTACTAAATAAATTTGTAGGAATATTTATTAATTATTCATTTAAAAAATAAATAATTTTGTATTAAAATAAATATATTATTTTACCAAATAAATTATCAACAATCAAACAAATTACTAAAAAAAACAAACATTAATTTTTAGAATCAATACAGCCCTGTTACGAAGAAAACAGTCGTCATTGATAATAAAAAGATTTCAAACCTCCGCATTAGAAAAAATAACAGTTACTGTAAAAAAATGAGAAGAAGCGTGTTGTATTATATGTATCATCCTAGAAAAAAATATATTGGATGTTTAACAATAAGTGGCATAAAAAGACTGTTATATGCTAGAAGCAATCTCGTGTTGTCATAGCTTTTGTATAGAAGGTAAAGCAATTTAGATTATTCAATTCGATCTATTGTCAGACTTGCAAATATAGACGTTCAGTTTGGTGCTATTTTTTTATAATCCCAATAAGGTTTTCGATATACTTATTCTTTTTATTTGTGAATTTATTTTAGTTACATTTTATTACATACACATGCACACACATGTATATATATATATATATATATATATATATATATATATATATATATATACAATAAAAAATATGCTAATTATTGTTTACATACGTTAGTATTTATTACATTGATAAAATATGAAAAGAAGATTAATACTAAATGCAAAATCATGTTTAAATAGAAACGAAAATAGAATTTTATTTCTTGAAATTAAATTAACACCTTTTCAATTTATTTCTTTTTCAATTATATAGGGTCATTCAAATGTGACGCCTAGATTTGTGTTTTATTAAAAAGAAACTGTACACATGTTTCTTTTTAACAAAACACATATCTAGGCGTCACATTTGGATGACCCCATATTTTAGTAAATCATTTATAATATAAATTATTACATGTAATTTTTGAATGACCACTAAAATTCACTTAATGTGAATATTGATTTAATTGTATTGTTAAATACAAAATGGGATACATAGAATTGAACTAATTAAACTATCTATCGTAATTTTAAATAAAAATATCGCTTGAAAGTCAGAACTGAAATCTAACATCGCTGTCATTTTTATATGAGTAATACACGTGTTATATTTTATTGAAATATTTTTAATAACCAAACCTGTATACTCGTACTTATTGTTTAAAATACTATACTACTGGACTTACAAATAAAAAAAGTGTAAACAAAAAAAATAAAGATATATAATTTGATAAATCGACCACATTGTGTTTACAGAACCACCCCAGAGATTTGTGCGGTGTATACGCATGGATTATAGGGAGAGTTACTTTCAATGTGTACAAAAGAGCTTAGCAGAATACTTGTGGGCCAGGGGTGCTTTGTTGAGTTGACGCCTGTGAAATTGCTGTTGAATGTGTGTTTAAACCTCTATTACGTTTCGAATTAACTGCATCGTTGCAACAGTATAAAGACGTTGCGTAACGAGAATTGATTGCCTCAGGTTGATGAATTCCTTTCACGCAAGTTATCCTTTATAGAATTGTTTATATTTCAACAATTAAACTTATTTGAACAGTATAAATTTTAGTAGCATTTTCATTTTTATCAAGTTTTTGCCAATTATATGTATATATATATATATATATATATATATATATATATATATAGAGAGAGAGAGAGAGAGAGAGAGAGAGAGAGAGAAAGTCATCTAAATGTAGCGTCTAGATATGTGTTTTATTAAAAAGAAAGATGTGTATAGTTTTTTTTCTTTCTTTTTAATAAAACACAAACCTAGGCGTCACATTTGGATGATCCTATATATGTAGTTCTATTCTCTAAACTTATATATTTTATTTAGAAAAATGTTTATATACAATTTTTTTGATTCTAAGAAATGTTGAAGTATCAAATGATTTATTTGTGAATTTAATTTCGCAATAAGTAATCTATTTGACACATTTCTATTATTGATGTTTAAATTAATTAAGTACTTGAGAAGAATACTTTCTATTAATTCTTTTATTTTGACACATAGGTGTGTAAGCCGTATTAAGTGAATTACTAATATTAAGATTTATTACTATATGTATTTAATTTTGATTTATTATCAATTATATAAAGTAGACATCATTTATCATTTTATTATATGATTTATAACCTCTGCATGAAAGTGGCAAATTATTGTTTATTGCTGAATACTCAAGTATAATTATTTAATATTGTTTTTCATTTTATTTTGTTCCATCCTGTTAATATTTTATAAGTGTATAAACAGTTTTAAAATATTTTTTTATTATATTACAGTTTTATTATATCCTCTAAACTCATGATTTTATTATATATATATGTATCTATGTATTCAAAATATGAAACATTTTTCTGAGAATTAATATTATGTATTCAGTTTAATATAAATACTTTTTTTATAAAAAATATGTTAAAAAATGTATGTTTATACAAATCATAACATCATACAAGTGAACACATATTTATAATATTTTAAATTTGAAAAAATCACAAAATTAAGTGTTATCTTGTGTTTATTGGATATAATTTTAAGTTGAAAATGATTTTTTCTTAATAACTTCATTTTTTCAATGAGAAATTAAAAGAATTCCTATTTTCGGAAATTATGTTAAATTTATTTTTTTATGAAATCTCTATTTTCGAAATACTTGTAAAATAAATATAACTACTAATTATATGATATGACTATAAATATAATGTATAAGATCTTTATTTTATAAGCTTATGAAACTAATAGAAATATTTTAGACATATTTCATCTAAATCAACTTCAATATTTTATTCTTGAATATATTTTTATTTTTACCTATGTAAACAATCTTATTTGTTTTTAATATTAGATAGAATATATCAAACGTATTAAATTTTTAAACCTGTGTATAGATTTTTTTAATATTTATGTTTACAAAATTATACTTGTAGATTATATAAGATTGATGCTTTTATTTGATAAAACTCTTTTTATAAATTAAAATTAAATATATGTCCATTATATTTTTAAATATATTTTTGTGAACTTAATTAATTTTCATTTTATATCTTTTTTTTAAAAAAATAAAAAGAATGTTGTATTATAATTTTGTCTTATTATTTTATTCGAGTACATTAATAATTGTAATAAATCAAATATTTTATATATTATGTTTTCATTAAAATAATAAATATCAACAATCATTTAAAATTATCCTGAACAATGGCAAATTGAAAAATACGCATAGTTATGAAAAACAATGATCGCACACAGCCCAGTATTTTCTGAAATATCAAAATAAAAGATATTTCAGTGATATATTTTCAATCTGTCGCGTTCTACGTTTTATGATTCGATTGCCTTGCAGAGACATGAACAATGATTTATCTGAAATAATAACATCAGGCTTGCAATCTATTTTCCGATAAGCGAGCCATGCTTAATTTACGCTCAATTGCAAAACATTTTCTGATCCTACTTGCTCCATTTACGTTACACACAAGTGAATAATACTGTATTGTTGTCCATACAAGCTGTATTTATTTTTTGGGGATAATCCCGAGAAATATGTGAGCTACTCATTCAGACCACCCGCATTGACTCGATAGCCAATATTGTACTCATATTTTTCGGTTCGAGGCGAAAACTTTTCTAACATTTATATATCTATATATAAATTTGTATGTGTGTATATTAATTTTAACTCAAATTTCTCATCAATTAATCTGATTGTATTATTGGGATTTTAAAAATTTAATAAATTTATTTATTTTAATTTTATAAATCAAAGTAATTAATGTAGGTCAAAAAATATTTGTAATTTATAGTTAAATAACATTTAATAAGACTATCATTACCAAAAATATATAATATAAAAAAAATAAAAATAACTATATTCATTGTAGAATTTAAGATTCTAAAATACTAAAAAGGTCTTCAAAAAAATCAATTATTTTTTTACTATTTATAGTTAAACACTTTTACTATTTATGTTATATTTTAAATTAAATTTTTTAATATAGATTCAAAAATCATATTAAAAATAAATTTCTTGTCATTAATCTATATATGAATTGTAATTAACTTTTTTGTAAAATATCTTTAAGTCACTGTTTTTATTATATTTTATTTTAATATATATGTATGTATGTATATATATATATATATATATATATATATATGTAAGTATACACACGTGTATATATATATCTAGTTCACATGACGTCGATATTATACATTTTGCTTAAGCTTTGTTGGTACTAGTAGTTATGCGGCGAGAATTTAACCCTTAACGTAAACAAAATGCTAACCTACGTCTATAGAACAATTTAAACATATGGGGATGATTTTCGGTGCTGAAGATAAAACGGTTGACGTAATTTTGTATTTGTTTTGTATATATAAGTAGATTTTCGTTCACAAAGTCACATTTGTGTTTATTTTAAGTGAGAAAACTTTTTTTAAGTATTTGTTCTGAACTAATGACTTTTGTGCTTAATTTAACAAACGAGGTACAAATATTTGAATACAAACATAAAATTAATGCCGGAACATAATAAAAATGGATACACTTTTTCTTGAACTGAGACAATAAAAAAAAATCTATTATGATAATGTTTTTATAATATGAGTAATATTTTTTTACAATTAACACATTTGTCATTGTTTTAATTGTTTCATATGAATTTGATAATACATTTTTATATAATGGTTTAAATTCCATTTGTTACAATGAAAACATGAAATTGAATATTTAAAATCATTATTCAAAAAGCTCATCTGTCGTATACAGACGTTCCGAAAAAGTGTCTCATTAATTTGTACATCAATTCACTGATACAATACAAGCTAGAATATTTGATTTTACATATCTGTATGAATTTTTTATCAACATAAATTAAAATCATGTATTTATTTAAATAATCATTTATATTATGACAGAAAAGTAAATTATCTGTAGTTTTTAAATGAAAAATTACAAATCCTTATATTAAAAACATTATCAACCTGTTTGCATCCACTGCTGCATGAAAACTTTTTTCAAAACTTTATATTAGTTGTTTTGAGATTGTGGAGAATTCACTTTCATAAAAATGATCATTTGTAAGAATTTTTGTCATTTATATTTATTATTATTATTAAGTTAATTTTCAACTAATGATTATTTCAGTGGTTAAATGAAAATTTGATCAATGAATGAATTAAAATAAGCTGTAAATTAATTTTAATTTTTGTAAAATTTGTATATCTGATTAAATCAAGAAAATAGAAATAATTCATTTTATAATGGATTTAATTCTATTATAAAGATTGACCTCATTAAAAATCAATATGGAATTTAAAATCATTATGAAATAATCCGGATAAAAATATAAAATAGTTTCGATTACTGTTTTATTTATTTTGAATAACTGTGTCGTTTTTGCAACACACATATGTATTAAATATTGATTAAATAGTTTTCGCTCTCTTTTCAGTTCGCACTATAAATAAATAGAAGACTATTATTTTACTCTATGTATAAATTAGATCAATATTATAGATAGAGACATAATTAATACTGGCACAATAGTAACTGTTTAATCGATCTCCCGTACATAATTGTATAGATATGATGCTATGCGGAAATGCGTTCATTTGCATATCAAACAATTTACTGAAAATTATTAATGCAGTATCTCATCCCTCTGTTCGGTCACTCACAATTGCTCGATCGGGATACATTTGGATGAGAGCGTGTATCACATAGAGGTGGCGACTATGACTCTCAGGCTCCGTAGGCGGTGAGCCATTGTGATGCTGATTGGCACGCTATCAGTCAACACCAGCTACGCTTTCACATCATATATAACAATTGTCATGTTCTGGTATTAAAATTATATTTATGGATTAGTTTGATTGTATTGTATATATCGTTAATTTTTGAAAGGTTTATAGATTGGGTGCGGTTTTGATGGAAAAATAATGGAAAATATTTTGAAATATATTGATTATTGATATATTTATGCTGTTTTATAGCGCAATAATATTAATAATGGATTTGTAAAATGTTTAACTATTTTAAAAGTACATTTGTTTGTTTATTTTCAACCATATTTGTAGTTCTAAATAATGAAATAGGTTGTTTTCTTATTATAAACAATAGAGCTCATATACAATAAATTACAAATAAAATTAAAATACATATATTTATACTAATGATTCCAGATATTAATTAGTTTTCTTTGATATTCTATGAATCTCTTATATATGATTAATAACAATGATTTAGAAACAAATATTTCATCACACAATAAAATTTTGATGGAAACAGTGATGACATCAATTTTTTAAGACTTTTTATCTACTTTTTACTATCTTAATTTAATTTAATTTTTTTGTAGAAAATAATTATTAAATATATTACAGTAATAGATTTAAAATACTTTTTCAAACTTTTGGAAATAAAAAAATATAAATGTTAATGCATATAATATATATATATATATATATATATATATATATATATATATATATATATATATATATATATATATATATATATATATATATATATATATATATATATATATATATATATATATATATATATATATATATATATATATATATATATATATATATATATATGTATATATCATTCGAAATATCATCAAATATTAAATCTATAGAATCAATTTTAATTTCACAATATAAGGTAAAACATTTCAAATATACAGTAAAGAAAAGTTTTAATACAAGTAACACCTTGTATATTATCTTTTTAAAATATTTAAGTCAGATTTTTTTTGAGTGAATCTTTATACTGGAAATAGAATGATAAAATAAAAACTTATTTCATTTTTTTTAGAATTAAAAAAATATCGAATATTCTTTATTGTCAATTGATTATTTCTTTATTAAATGTAATATGTTTAAGAAATAAATACTACTTAATTAATATATTTTTTATTGAGAAGTAAAAGATAATAAAAAATTGAAAACAAAAAAGTATTCCGTTTAAAAATACAAAAAAAAACATTTTCTACATTCCTGTAAAATAAGAGAATATAATAATATTATATTATGTAAAAAAATCTACGAAATAAATTATATTATCTATTTATCATTAAGCTTATTTCATTTTAATTCATTGTAAAAGTATGTATAAGAATGATTTGTGTACAAGCAATACTTAAATATGCACCTAAATACAAGTGTAATGTTTTTAAATATTTTTAACAAAAAAAAAATAATTGTTTTATTTCTAAATAGCCATCATTAATATTGCAACTCATTATTCATGCTTAAAACTGTCATGCACTTGTGTATTAAAAGTGTTAGGAAACAAGTTTTTTACAAAAATAATAATGAAAAAAATAAAATAGTCTTGACACGGCGCCAGTTAAATTAAAAAATGTATATTCACATATATGTACATATATACGATTATATATATATATGCTCTGTGGTGCGTGTGTGTGTATAGTATATATATATATATATATATATATATATATATATATATATATATATATATATATATTTGTATATTTGTATTTAAATTCCTTAATTTTAATAGTTATTTTTGGTACATAATTTTTAAATTTCATTTTTCCTTGCATTCTTTTTTTTAAAAAAATGCATAATTTTGTACACAAATTTAATACCTAAACTACTACTAAATATATATCGTTATATGAAATTATTTTTTTTTTTATAAACTTGTCATATTAGAAATCACTAAAAAATCATTTTTTTCTAAACAACGTAACTAAAATTATTATCTCTTTTAATTATGACATCATTACTTATTGCATAATAAAACTTAATATCACTAATGAATTTATTCTATTTGAATCTATCTTCATTAATTATTATTTGACATTAATAAGTATAAAATGGCATAATTTTAAATTCTAAGTACAAACTTGTCTATTTCACAAAACTAACCTCAAACAATAATTAGGTCGATTATGTACATATTATATTTTAATAAATATTTTAATGATATAAATAGTAATTTTTGTTCACTCTCTTCTCTCTCTCTCTCTCTCTCTCTCTATATATAGATATATATATATATATATATATATATATATACATATTCTTTATCAATTTTATCAGCAAATAATAAATATGATTTAATCATTTAAATAATCTAATTATTAATGTTTATATAAATATATATATATATATATATATATATATATATATATATATATATGTATTTAAAGTAATCTCTTATATTTATTAATTAACAAATTATATTGTTAATTTGAAATTAAAACAATACTAAACAATACTAATATAATAATAGTAATAAATATCATTTCTGAATTATTGAAATTAATACAATAGATATATGTAAAATCAATAAAAAAATCGATACTAAATAATTATTGAAAATTTATTGTAATCGATAATAGAATTTTTAAAATCGAAAAGTTTGAAAGGGGTTTTATCTAATATTGGGTAAATAGACTGAAGTGACAATAATACATACAAATATATACATATATATATATATATATATATATATATATATATATATGTGTGTGTGTGTGTGTATGTGTATTTGTACATTTGTGGAAATGTAGATTTATGTATTTATGCATGTATCTATCTATCTATCTATCTATCTATATATATATATATATATATATATATATATATATATATATATATATATATATATATATATATATATATATATGTATATATATATATATATATATGTATGCATATGCATATGCATATTTGTATGTATGCAAGTGCATGCTTAAACGTATATGTAAATGTGCATAAGTGTATGTATTTTTGAGTGTCCATTTCCATACAAACAATGTGCATGTGACGTGCAATTGCATCGCGATTAACATAGGGTGCCAAAGTACATTTGTATCAATGTGTACCACAGTGTTTGCGTACGTATGAATGCACACTATCAACTAGAAGGTATGCTGTGGGAGAAAATGTTATGGATGAAGTGTGTCCATATCCTATGCGTTCACGATTGATGCGCGATGTGTACGCGTCTGTTTTCATTGTAAACATCCCAGCATGCCAATTTAAACATAGCGAATTGCAACTCAAACAATATGCCAATGTGACATCCCATTCAGAAGCGCTACAATCGGCATAAGTGTTTTACGCCTGCTTTGCCATGAATTATGGTAGTAATGATAATGATGATATGACTAATGATTGGCACACCGGTTATACGAAGAATTTAGCGCGTGTGAAAATATTAGTTTGAAAGATTATCACCGACACGTATTGGCTGTTAATGCAATTATACATGTTTATTTTTTAATCTGACTCTCGTCGTACATATTACATACCGTTGTTTCAACACATCATTTTTTTCATCAACTATCGTATCATGTACACATTGTTGTGTTCTTTTCGTATTATAAGGAATTTACTGTTTACTTTAAATACAAGTATTATTATTTACATATAAAATGAAATAAGTAGATACAACAACACTTGTACACACAAATCGATGAATGATACGTATATCAATAGTTAAAATTAACTTTACTCACTTGCAATAATAATTTATTAATTAGTATTTAAAATTATGTATTTTATATTATAATTAATAAATTAAAAATTTCACACAAATATAAAAAAAGTAGCTTTTCAAATAAAAAAAAAATTAAAATCAAAATAAATTAATAATTAATAAAGTTTACTATACTTTAAAAAATATTCTTTAAAATTGAAAATATTATGTTTGAAATTATTTGAATTAACTAAAATTTTTTTGTAAAATATACATATTTTCTCTAATCATTAACTTTTTTTATCCATTTCTGGATGAAGACCTCTCTGAATACTTATATATATATATATATATATATATATATATATATATATATATATATATATATATATATATACACACACATTAATATGTATATTAAAAAACTAAAAAGTTACTATTTAAAAAAAAGTTTTTATTAAAGTCAATTAAAAATGTGAAATAAAATAAAAAACGAGTTTGCAAAGATATCGTTTTCCATCAGAATAAATTAAAACAAAAAGTGAATAATAAATAAACATTATAAATTTTAATTTTATAAACTAGGGGGCACCGCTCTCTACTCGCTTCATTCATCGACCCCTAAATTTACTTCTATTTAACAATGTAAATAAATTATAAAAAATAAAATGTTTACAAACCTATGCTTCTATTTAGACAGTGTTCATTATATATATATATATATATATATATATATATATATATATATATATATAATGTATAATAGCAAAAAAATTAAAATTTATTTTATTGGAAAATCTGTCCAAAAAGTCTGCTTGAAAATCTATATTTTTCCCATTTTTTGTTAATTTTAATATATTATAAAATTTATATTTCGATAATTCTTGAAAAATTTCAGGAAAGTTCAGAATCAAAATTTTCACATCTATATGAAAGCAGTGGCGGAGCACCATACTTTTTTAAATAGAAAAACGTTATTTTAATTCTGTTTGCAAATACTATATAAAAAAAATCTTTGTTTAGTAGTATACTTAATTTTTTTTACTATCACATTTTTTTGTAAAAATGTTTACGAAACTACAGGAAATATGAAAAATAATAAAAACACTAACTAACTATACATATAGATATAGATAATTTTTTGAGTATAATTTGTAAATTACATTGTGAAAATCCCAACAGAATATTTTTGTAGAAAGTTATTGAGTTTTACTAATTAAGAAAACTATTGAGTTTTGCTGTTATATTTTCTGTAGTATTTTTTTAGATACAAAATTGAACAAAAATTAATTCATTTCACATGTTTAACACATATTCGTCCACTTGACGAAAATTCGTCATCTTCCAGAGAATCACCCACAGCCAAATGACGAAAATTCGTCATTTGTATATTACAGAGAATAATTGATTTTTGTTTTCTTAATTCTGAGTATATTAAATTATAATTTTAACCAAACAGAGATAATGCCATGAGAGAACTGATTTTAGCTTCAGTTGCATTAGTTCATTGGCATTTTATCTGATTGTGAGGCAGATTTTTCACAAACTAATTTTGATAATAATGATAGTGACAGTATGTGACTTTTGCAACATTCCCCTTCATACTGGCACATGTTTTGAACAGTACCATTCACTGAAAAATTATTAATTATTTATAAAATTAAAAACTCAAAAATAATGTACTTCATCTAAAAAAAAGAAAATAATAACTTTGAGTTTTTAGAAATTCATTTAAACATTTTTATGAATTTAATTGTTTTTTAACTAAGGAAAACCAAAAAAAAAAATAAAAATTTATATATAAAGATAAATTTGTTTTATATCATTTTCCAAGATTTCACTGAAAAATATATGATTTCTAACAAGTTACAGTAGTTTTATATAGACCACATCATTTTTACAGATAGTGTCAAAAAATGCCGGCATTTGGTGAATGGCGGTGCAAAAAGTTACCCGACGAATATGTGTTAATAAGAATAACTTGATTTCGTGGCTATTAATTTATTTTTAATAGGAATTATGAATAGAAATTAAAGCAATGTTATCGAGTTATTAATCTCTCTCTCTCTCTCTCTCTCTCTCTCTCTCTCTATATATATATATATATATATATATATATATATATGATGCTTTTTAAGCGTGATAGAACTTTAAATTGAATCCCTATCGAATGTTTTATATAATCTAAAAACATCCTTAATATATTTATATATATATATATATATATATATATATATATATATATATAAAAGATACAGAAAGGATAAAGAGATATAGATATAAATAAAACATTTTTAAAACACTGTCATTAAGTCATTACACTGAATTAAAAAAAATTGATTAATGTTCCCAACATATCTCCATTAATTCACATATGACATTCCTTCTACATTTTTAAAACATTATGTGTAAGAGAAAAAAAAAACACGTTTATTACTATGCGTAATATGTCAATCACAATGAATATGAGTGAATTGAAAACGAAAGACCGGCGACGTTAATTAGTAAAGTGATAAGTATATACACGTGTGTTTTGCTTTAACAACGATCAATAACTTTGGGGATTGTCGACACGTCGTTAGACTAGGGCTGCGTTTGCTATGACAGGTCCATGCAAAACCTCGACGTTGTCCAAGACAATAACAGAATATCGAATGTACGGCCAATACATAGTAGTTTATCTTTGTTAGTGAGAGATGATGGAACATCTGTCACACAATATCTTACAAAATGCACTAATTTGTTCGGTCGCGTGTGGTGTGTGACGTTTTAACATGTAGAACACATTCATCATTTTCGAATCACAGCTTTTGCCTGTGTTGATGAATTTTCAGACACGCTTGCTTATGTGAAGACAAAAAGTGTTTGTGGCATTCGTACACATCTTTATTAACATTTTTTATTATTTGTATACACATTAACAATTGTTCTTTTATAGATATTCACTTTTATTTTTACATAATCGTGTATTATTTTTTAAATATTTTGTATTTAACATAGAATCTCTCCTCTCTCTCTCTCTCTCTCTCTCTCTATATATATATATATATATATATATATATAAATGATTTTACACAAATGAATTTTAACCCCAACACCACAATAATTTAAAGTGTTCAATAATGACTTATTGTTCACTTATTATTTATAATTATATCGACTGATGCATTTCGATGGCGACGCCATCATCGTCAGAGCCTTTCTATGATGCCTTTCAACGATGATGGTGTCGCCATCGAAATGCATCAGCCGATATAATTATAAATTATATAATTATAAAAAATAAGTGAACAATAAGTGATTATTGAACACTTTAAATTATTGTGGTGTCGGGGTTAATATTCATTTGTGTAAAGTGAATCAGCCACAGTTCCAAAAAAACAAATAAATGATTTTATATATATATATATATATATATATATACCTATCTTATATATTGTAAATAAATATTTTATTTATTTACAATATACGAAGCTATTAACTAATACGTTAGGAATTCAAAATCAAAAATAAGACATGCATTCTATTATTCATTAAAATATTGATTATGTCTTTAATTATTTAGTATGCACGATTGTCTTCGAGCAACATTTATTTTAAACTCTCATCAAATATTGTACATTTAAAAAACAGAGTTCTTTGTGGTTTCGTAACGTTAAATTAAGGTAAAAGGAGATGATATTATTTCGATTATGTTATCTGTTTTTAAATTATATTTAAAATGATGCAAATATATATAGTAAAATTCAAAGCCAGAATTGTGAAGAAAAAACTTGATTTTAATGTTTTTAACTTTCAATTGTACTACTTTATAAAAAAATTTCATTGAAAATGTTAATGCATTTTATTATTTTTTATTTTATTTATAACATACAAAATTAATAAATTGTATGTTACTATATGATAATATTGAATTTTGGGGAGAATTTCATTAGTATATTTTTTTAATTTTATTTTCTTATATATATATATATATATATATATATATATATATATATAAGGAGAAAAAAATAAAAAAAGTACCAATAATGATTCTTTCTTAAAAGAGAACTTATGTAGAGAAAAGTACAAAAATCTCTATCAGAAAAAGTCTCGTAAATGATGAATAATGTCCTGCTTTTTCTTTTACTGTGTTATCATTTGTTGACAGAGATTAATTCGAAATATGAAATATATTTTTTCGTACATAAAGTAATTAAAATTTAATATAAAGTGTACATTTCTGTGCAGGATTCGACATAATGATTGATGAAAACTATTCAACACAGATTTTCTTATTATATGTCCTGAACCTCTTTTTTTCTATGTACTTTTTAATATATTTTTTATAAATTTCAACATAAACTGATTATCTCAATCGATCTATAAAATGATCAAATATGGTTTTAAAATAGGGTTATTTCATTTTTAGAAATGAATAATTTCCTAACATTAAAACATTTTATGAGTTCAATCATTTTTATTTTCAGTTTTTTTGTACGTTCGAATAATCATGCTATTATTTTCTAAGAATTTTTATGATAAAATCATCACCAGTCTAAATTCATATTATGAGTAAAAAGGAAAATATTAAAACAGGTTCAAAATAAACATTACACAACATTGACAGAATTTCAATTTGTAGGATGACAACATGATATGTCGTATATAACTAAACGACATTTGACTTCCTCCACCTAAAAAACATTGGCATGTTTATAGAATTTCCCTTTTCTTTTAGTTCATCTTATATTTCATATGTAAACATACACACACACACATAAATATATATATATATATATATATATATGTATGTATGTATGTATGTATGTATGTATATATGAAGCATCAGGAAAACCCCAGATTTGTATTAATAAATAGATACTTAAATGATTCACTTTACATAGAGTAGAATAAAATCACCCTATAACTAATTTACTTTATTAAAAAAATACAATTATTTTGTACAGTAAAACATGTTGTCAGTTAAATTTGATTATATATTTGAATATTACCTGCAATTAATTTATTTATGTATTTAAATTATTTTTTGATTTACATACGAATTTTTATTTGTAAAATAAATGTTAAATATATTTAGACAAATATAAAATGTAACTGAAGAAAATCAAAAATACATTCAGTGCTTATTATTAAAATTTATCAATTACTAATATATAGAATATATAAATATACTTGAATTTCTCGACAATATAATAATTGTTAAAATGACAGCTAATAACAAACAAATTTAATATTTTTTTTCAAAATGCTTTTATTTAATATAAGAGTATGTAGTATAAATGTTAAATGAAATTAAAAAATAATTAAAAAATTTTTTGAGAATTTATTAAAAATATTAAAAAAATATGTTCAAAAATAATTTAAACATGAATAGTTAGTTTTATTGTTTATAATATTTTTTATTTCTTAACTACAGTAATCAGTTGTATTTGAAATAAAAAATCAATTCACGTTTAGTATAATCATCGATATATATATATGTATATATATATATATATATATATATATATATATATATATATATATATATATATATATATTCTGCAATTATGTATATATGTATGTATTTATGTAAAATTTAATAGTTTGGATCTCAATGACGTATTATGTTTTTATTTCATCAGTATTTATTTATTTTCGAGCTTTCTAATTTAAACTACATTATCATTAGCAACGTATAATGTATTACTCTGATTTGTAATTTAATAATTGGTTTATTCAATTAGTTTCAACATATAAGCCCTTTAACTTCATACATAAATATATATATAGAACTGTATGAAACAATGAGTGTATATATTGTTCCATTAAAAATAAAACAAGTGTATGGATTAACGTATTACCATTTTAACACCATACATGTACCTAGTATATATATATATATATATATATATATATAGATATATATATATATATATATATATATATACATACACAATTTACGTAAACTACTCGACATGAGGCCACGGCCTCAAGGAGTACTGTTAAAAACACTTGTCAGTGAGATGATTCAATCTCACCTCGAGCCAGCGCATGCTTAGGCCCTTCTCAGCACCCACACGATGCTGGTCTCGCTCATGTTTAGCTAATAATTCGTGAAATGTTTGACATGGAATATGGACAAACTGTCCATCAATCACGTGATAATGTCTTCCTACTACTACGGGTCAACAGCATACCAAAAAACCGTTCGCGTTGGTATGCTTGACGTCAAAATCTTTTTCTCAGTACAAGTTTACATTCATACGACCTTATTATTTCATTATTGAATTGTATACAGTGTTATTTTTTGCCAGTAACTCTCATTGAAATTATATTCAACAATAACTTAAATAGTATGTTCAAGAAATTAAATCATATTCAATTAATTTTTTTTAACTTATACAATATATATATATAAAATTCAATAGATAAAATATTTCTTATCTTAATCATTTAAGTTATTAAAAAAATCACTCTAACACAAAAATTCAGTCAGTAAAATAATTATGTTAACATTTCAATTTTTTGTTAAAAAAAAGTTCTTAACATAAGTACATATTTTTTTCAAAAACAAACAAATAAAGTAATTAAAAAATTACATAACTATATATATATATATATATATATATATATACACGTATTTACGTTATTAATTGTATTGATAAAAATATTTTAAAAATATTAATTTTGTAGACGTCCTGTTTTTGAAAGGACTCAGTCTGATTTTCATACCAATACTAGATACAAGAACTATTTACATTTCGTTATAAATTTAAAAAAAGGTGTCTGTTTTGTAACGATACTTGAAAATTTATACAAAACATCGTGTTTCTTAAGTGCTAGGGGATATCTTTTACTAATTATTTTACTTTAGGAATTTAGTATTTATTTTGAAAACTTACTTAAATGACTAGATAAAGAAAGACTTCAGTCCTTAAAATTATCATAAATAACATTATTTTAGACAAGCAAAAACATATTATTAAGAAATAATGATTAAAATTATTTCTAATAATTTACCCCAGAAAGTAATAATTTTTTTGTAGTACTGAAATTTTTATGTTTATTTTGTGTTTATAAACTTAGCATTTTTTATTAAAATCCTAGTGTTTATATATACATATATATATATATATATATATATATATATAAACAATTTAAAAATGTCATTTACTTAAAATTAATTTCTTACAATTCACAAAGTTTGTAATATCAATGTGAGTATCAAAAATTCATATTGATATGAATTTTTCTTTTATTATTTGATTTGGTAATATATTGAATTATTATTCTATATTTTTCCATTCACTTTATCAGAAAAACTATAATTGTTTCGGTACTTTATGAAATTATAATTATTTATGTGTACATTTATATTTTTAATATTGATTGATGCACTTATATTAAAATTATTCCCTTGTTTTAATTTAAGTACATAATTTATAACTCTTATGTATATTTTCAAGTAATTTTAAATACTTCAAAAAATCTACAGTAAAGAGTTTCGATGTTTATAATACAAGTGGTATCAATTAGAAACCCGAAGTACTTTAACTGTCAATCATTTGTTCTAATAAAGAGACATTTTTTAATTTAAGCTAATATATTATTTATAATTTATTTAACGAACAATAATTTAAGCTTGAATTTCTATTATACAGTTATATATATATATATATATATATATATATATATATATATATATATATATATATGTGTGTATATGTGTGTGTGTATACACGAAGATAAATGTTAAAATTTTTTGATAAACATTTCTAATTCTAACATTTTTAATGCTAAACATTTTTTGTACTTTCTTTAATTGTAAAAACAGTTAAAAATATATTTTATATATAAAACTATTACAATAGCAATAAAAGATTTTAAATAAAGTAGTATGAATATTATTAGGACATTTGTTAAAAAAGATACTTTTTTATATAATCTAATTATTTAGATAATTTCTTTCTATTTCAAATCGATAATATATTCTAAAAAGTAGAATTACTATACTAAAAAAATTAAATTATTTTTCTGAGGGTGTAACGCACACACACACACACACACACACATATATATATATATATATAGAGAGAGAGAGAGAGAGAGAGAGAGAAAGAAAGAGAAATAGATAAAATATAAATATGTAGATATTAATGTATTTTTATTTATTTTATTCCATTTTTGATCTTCTTTCTTTAATGGAAAAAATTTAAATAATTTAACGGAACAATATCATGACTGTTTTACTTAATATATTTTTTACGGGTTTAAGGAAATACGAAACATTTCACTTCCATTATCCGTAACGATTTGTCTTATAATACTTTGAACTAAAACCAGCTTAACAGAACGTATACCGTATGGTTCTAAATTTGCACAATATTATTCTGTATTTGCTGTTTTCAACATTGAAAGTTATTTCAATTCGTGTTGAAATAAATATTTACGTACTTTAAATCACAATTTAAATTTATTATCAATCGATTTAAGGTAAATTTTACAAGAACTTGCAAATATGAATACAAACACATTTATGTATATCATATATTTTCTGATTTAAAAATCAAAAATAAGTATAAAAATTATTTTAAAATATAATTCTTGAAAATATTTTTTTTATAATATTCTCTCGTTTTTTAAAAAAAATGTATTTATAAATTAATAAAAGATATGATTAAAAGCAACCGTCTTTAAACAACATTATTTTTCTCAATTTATTATTTTATTTACTGTTTGAATATAAATTTTATATATATATATATATATATATATTGATTACTTAAAATATTTTCATAATTATTTTCCTTCAAATATTTCAGAATGAAATTATTTTATAATTTGAATTAAGTACTCTCGTATGAAGGTACATTAAAAAGAGATATATTTTTTAAAATATTTATATTTCATATATTTTTGTTCATAAGTAGAATAATGTAATTACACACTCATGTACACACACACATACACACACACACACATATATATATATAAAAATTTTATTTTTATATACAAATTTCTACCTACATTGTCTAATTATTATATTAAAGAACTACTTAATTTTTATGCTCATATTAAATATACTTTAAATTGTTTTTTCAAATAGAATTAAACTAAAATGTTTATTAATTATTTTTTCATAAAAAATGATATCCAATTAATAAAATACTGTATTCTCATAAAATTAGTAACAGATAGAAGAAAAAGCAAACCTTGTTTTTTCACAAATTAATTTTCTCTTTCAATCCCGTAATACAATTCATAAGATCCTACAAATTCTTCTTTTCTCTTAAGATAATATACTACTGAATTTTTAAATCTACTTTACAAATCCCACTATGAAATAAAACATGTGTATTTGTGTTATTCACTAAAGTTACTTATCTAGAGATCATATATATCATTGCTGATTCCTTAAAAACCATTATATTTGACAACACACATTAATCACTGCAAGCAATATGTATATTTATAGTCATTTTATCCACTAACACATACATGTATATATATATATATATATATATATATATATATATATGTATTAATTTGTAAATATTTAACTAAATTGTTTATAAAAAAATATAGAGTTACCATCAGTGTAGTGAAAATAATACAAAAAATAACTAAAATGTATTAATTTCCTTTATTATTGAATAAATTGAAAATTTAAATTATATTTTTATATAATGATATTTTACTTTCGTCTGGAAACATTTTTCAAATTATTGAATTATAAAAACAATTATGTACTGCAGTTATATGCTGTACAAAATGTGAATACGTTACTAGTAAACTAAAAAAGGTAAAATAAAAGGAATTCTTTTTTGAAAAAATGAAATTGAATCAAAAATCTATATTCTTCAATTACTGTTTTTAAAAAGGGAAATTTAAATGCGAATTCAATTTGTAGAGAGTAAATTTTAATAATACGTTTCATACCAATATTTTGTACGATTGTAATTTGTAATTGATACAGTTTTATGGTCTATTATTTTTCTCTAAAAATAAAATAGTCATGACAAATATGAAACTATTTTATTTTTTATTCTATTGTTTAACGTTTTGTAAAAACACTCTTCATTTATTAATTTTTTAATTTCAAAATCAATAAGGCCCTTTTTATTTTTACAGTGTTGATTTTAAGAAATCTAAAAGATAAAAATAATATATGTAGTTTTAACAAATGTTTACATCAAGCTTAATTTGATTTATATTAGGTTGGCAAGTATCTCCCTTCCGCTTTTTTTTTTTTGTACATAGCTGCGAAATTCAAAAGACCAGAAGGCGGAAGGGAGATATTTGCCAACCTAATATGATAGATACTAGAAGTAGTAACTTAATGTATTTTAATATAAATTTTATTCTATAAAAATATAATTTTATTTTGTTTAATAAAAAATAACTTCGTGTAAAACTAGATAATTCATGAAATAAATATGTTACAAATATAAAAATTAATCAAAAATTAACTTTAAATAGAAATGTTAGTTATTCGCGTAGAACAGTATATTACTAAAAAATAAATATTCTTTATTTTTTTATTATAAAGAAATTCATGTGTGTATTGATTTGAAAACATTTTTATGTAAATCTAAAAAATAAGACTATTTTTGTTGCTTCTGCATTGAAATATATAAAAAGAAACTAAAGCATATATACAACGAACGCAACTTACGTAACGAATCAAAATCTGATTTATTCAAATCAATATGGGAATATATTGAAAAAAATATACAGAGATATATAAATGTATGTATATATGTACATACAGAACATTAGATACGAATTCACATTGATATCCAGACACGGGCAGATCAGCATGTGGTGCGGTACGTTCCGGGAAACCAGATACGTTCCTAATGGATTCACTCAATTGCGCTCATCTCAAGACATTCCCCGTACCTCTCAGCATCAGAGAGACAGTCAGCTGTCACGCGCTCGTGAACTCTGACTTATTCATAGATCTGCTAACTCTACGGATGATCCAATGTACGGCACTGATATATATATATATATATATATATATATATATATATATATATATATATATATATATATATATATATATGTATATGTATATATGTACGATGGAGAGAAAAAAACCTGAACGCAGTAGACCAAGCGTCAGACATCGTTCTTTTGCCGCATATGAAACGCTCAGATGAAACGCATATGACAGATGGATTCTCATTTCGTTGTGGTCTGTCCACGCGCCCTAGATTTTATTTGAAAACTTAAACGTATTACTACATTTATATCAGATATACATTTGTGTTTTGATTTAAATATACATATATATATATATATATATATATATATAGGGTCATCCAAATGTCACGTCTAGATTTGTGTTTTATTAAAAAAAACATGTGCATAGGGTGGTGTATAGAGAAACATGTGTATAGTTTCTTTTATTTCTTTTTAATAAAACACAAATTTAAGCGTCACATTTGGATAACCTATATATACGAGGGTGGTCCCAGAAGTACCCGACCTAACAAAGAAAACACAAAAATTTTGGAAAAAAATATATTTATTTTTCAACATAATCTCCTTTCAGCTCTATACACTTTTCCCAGCGATGTTCAATAAGTTCGATACCGTTTTTATAATAAGAACTGTCTTGCTCCTCAAAATACCATTAACTGCCGACATCACTTCTTCATCGTTGAGAAATCTTTGAGCACTGAGCCATTTTTTCAAGTTTGGGAACAGAAAATAATCCAAGGAGGTTAAATCTGGCAAATAGGGTGCATGAGGTAGCAATTCAAACTTTAATTCATTAATTTTGGCCATTGCAATAACGGATTTGTGAGCTGGTGCATTGCTTGATGAAACAACACTTTCTTCTTAGCCAAATACGGCCGTTTTTGCTTGATTTCTTCGCTCAAACGTTGCAATAAGTTCGCATAATACTCGCCGTTGATAGTTTTTCCTTTTTCAAGATAGTCAATGAAAATTATCCCACGTGCATCCCAAAAAACCGACGCCATGACCTTGCTTGCAGATGAAACGGTCTTCGCCTTCTTTGAAACCGGTTCTCCCTTTTCAGTTCATTGTTTTGATTGTTCTTTTGTCTTGGGTGTGAAGTGATGGACCCATATTTCATCCATGGTTATGAAACGGCGCAAAAATTCTGCTTTGTTGCTGTGAAACTTCCTAAACACTCAATTGAAACATCTTCACGACACTGTTTTTGCTCGAGTGTGAGCAAACGCGGCACCCATCTTGCACACAGCTTTCTCATGTCCAAATTTTCAGATAATATCCGATGTACCGCACTTCTTGAAATGCCTACTACGTTGCACTTTCAATCGACGTTCATCCAGTACCGCTTTATGGATTTTCTTCACCATTTCTGGAATCGTCACCTCATTTGGTCGACCACTGCGATGCTCGTCTTGGCAGCTCGTACGGCCTCGTTTAAACTCTGCTACCCAATATTTCACTATTGTAAACGAAGGAGCAGACTCGCCCAGAATAGAATCCAGTTCAGCTTTTATATTGGTCGGGCTGAGGCCTTTCAAATAAAAGTATTGTATCACGTAACGATGACCGATGTTCTCCATTTTCACAAATTCACTGAAAACGTTCACTATTGATGGCTGCCAAACAAATACTAAACAACGTGACGTCCTCAAACTTGAAACATATGCTTTATAGATTGTGTACTTTCTAATACAGTGATATTTTTCAAATAACTACCGCCATCTCTAGGTCAGGCCGGGTACTTATAGGACTACCCTCGTACATACATTTAAAAAATTTAAACACATGAATTTGACATTTATTAATTCCATTCAATTACATCCTTTTAATTTTATAAATGCTTTCTATTGTCTTCTTTAATGTATGATAAAAATTTCTGTATTAAAAATTTTCAAGCCATGAAAAAATATTAAATACATCAGTATTGAAATAAAAAAAATAGAATTTGTCATATTTTATAAATCTTTACAATACTCTCAACAAATGTTTTCTGAGAAATTTAAAAATAGAATCAAGATAAAATATATGATGGTCAAAACAAAACTAAAGGGTTTAGACATACATTATCATTTACTATTCTTTAGTTTTATTTGGGACACACAGTAGAATAAAAAAATCTTGTAAAGATAAAATCAAGACAAATTTCACATCTTATTCATAATTTGAGTAACAATGTACTTACTGAGATTATTTTTAAAAAAAATTAATTAATATTCTTAAAAATAGATGAATTTCTAAAAAAAAAGTTATTATATTTTTTAGATGAAGTACATTATTTTTGAGTCTTTAATTTTATAAATAATAATTTTTCAGTGAAGTACTGTTATGTTATTATATACTAAAAATATATAAGCCTCTCATGGCATTATCTCTGTTTGGTTAAATTATAATTTAATATACTCAGAATTAAGAGAACAAAAATCAATTATTCTATGTAATATACAAAAGAAAAATAGAATATGTGTTAAAAAAGAATTAATTAATATTCTTAAAAATAATTATCCTTTCTAAAAAATAGATATGTTATAATAAAATATTTTTTATCTTATTAATTGTAATATTTTTAAAGAATTATAGAAACAATATGAACTCTTAATGTTTAAAATATATAATGATTTGATATTTAAATTTAATGAATAAAGGATATTAACAAAATATTTTTTACAGAATTTATTTTTGTAAAAATAAAAGAGTTGGTAATTAAATAAACATTTAACAAATATACATAAATTGCTACACCAATATCATAATTTTTTTAAACCATTTAATATTTATTATCTATGATTTGAAGTTTTTGCCCTTATGTGTAATATAATAAAATTATATACAAATATATTTATATACATCAATACAAACACATACATTTAATTTTAAAAATGATACCATACCCAGGTCATATACACTTGAAAAGAAGAATCAATCTCTTTAAGTTATTTGAAGTATCAAGTTACGTAACACCCACCTGCTTTAATTTTAGAATTGACTTTTTTATTACTCAATACTATTTACAATATTTATAACTTTATAACTTATATATATATATATATATATATATATATATATATATATATATATATATATGCATATAATTATATGTACTTCGTTTCATAACGATGTTAATATGTTGCTAATAAAAGTTTCATTAATTAATAAAAGCAATATTTCACTCTAAGTATCATAATATATTAAATAAATAATATTTTTATTATTTTTACGATTTACGTGAGTACAGTTTATAATCCAGTATGCAAGTATTTTAAATTTAAAGAAAATAAAACTAAAAAAATGAATGGAATTTAATGACAGTAAATATTTTGAAATCAGATTCTGCAGTATATATATATATATATATATATATATATATATATATATATATATATATATATATATGTGTGTGTGTGTGTGTGTGTGTGTGTGTGTGTGTGTGTAAAAGGACAAATGTTCATGTATGTGCACACAAACATATTTTTTATTTTGATATATATATAAATTATTGTAAAAAAATTAAATCAATTCAGAGTCAGTTGACAATTACGAATATACAATAATATTTTATTTAAGAAATAACATATAAATTGATTAAGTGTATTATGTGTGAAATAAATAATATATCTTGAAATTACTTGAGTATTTTGAACATGAAATTAATAGTACAATTAACACACCTCAATAATAAATCTGTTTCCCCGGGATGGAATTTGTCTGTTTGACAAATAGCTGTTTATAATCGTGAAGAGCCGTGCTCTGAATGATGACGCTAAACATTCGTGGTCGGTGCAGCGTGGGACAGACACTTGCTTTCACAGGAAAATATTTTTTTATTTTTCTTTAACATATATATATATATATATATATATATATATATATATATATATATATATATATATATATATATATTACATATACACATATACATATATTATATATCTGTACATGTATAAATAAATTTTATTATGAATGATCAAAACACTTTCACAAAAAAATCAAAAAATTGAAAAGAAAAAATAATACAGTACCTTTTAAAATATTTATAAATTCATAACCCTACTTTTAGATATTAACTACTATTTCTTGCAGTCGATTGTGATTTTCGGTTGTCATCTTTTAATAAAAAAAATATTTTTAAATATGTATTTTTTAAAAAAAAATATGAAAAAAGATATGCATCTAAATCAATATTTATGACAAAAAAGGAATTAAAATGTTGACAAGTTATTCTTTTTATAAATGAATAATAACATAACAATTACTATTGTTACAAAAGATAAAAAATACTCATTTCGTTGTTTCTTAAATTAGATTTAGATTATTTCCTATTTACATATTGTAGTAAATGATAAATCTAATAAATGACCTTATTTAGTTAATCTTCACTCCATATAATGTAAAAATCAACTTATTGTATTTATTTAAACAAGATATTTTACATAAAAAAATAACAATTCATGCTAAATTTATTTTTGTGAAAGTATCTTTTGCATATTATGTATAATAAATTTTTAACGAAATTAAATAAAATGGTTATATATATATATATATATATATATATATATATATATATATATATATATGTATAGATGATGGGAATTAAATGAGAGGAGAGAACGTGGATGTTTTTCGCCGAATGGGAAATGTTGTCGTGGGCCACACAAAGCGTGTGTGATCATTCTACTGGCTGTCTCTCCGCCTGTCCAAGATTATTCTAAACAACATGTAAACTTCTCGTCGTTGAGGCTAAACATGTGATAAAACATGCAGTATGCGACGCTTCTTTTTATAAAATCACATCGTTTCGTTTACATTGCATTCAATTGCTGCATATTGGGTCATACATATGATTCTCATATTTACAAAATTATAAAAAATCAATAATATTTTACCTGTTTAGTGTATATGTACATACATACATACATATATATATATATATATATATATATATATATATATATATATATATATATATATATTCACACACACACACACATATGGTAACAATAAACTTCCATAGGCATTTAATCGAATTTGATTATAGATATACAAATTAAATTCTGATCATTAAACATTGACAATTTAAAAGAGAATTTGTCATTATTATTTTAACATTTCATTTGAATCGTTAACTATGTACATATCATGCTGATGTATATTATTTTTTATTCTCAATTTGTTCATGTAATTACAAATGTTATATATTTACAAATTTGCTAAAACTATTATAATTTTTAATTAGTTCTTTTCAGTTTAAAATTACGAATAAACATACAATTTGAATACAGTGTTGTGATGTTTGTTTTTTATTTTAAGTCAAAGAAATATGAAAAAATATATTTTGTAAAGAAAATAATAATGATGTTTTATTTTTTGTTCACTATTTGTTTGTGTAATTACAAGTGTGAAATTATACGTTTATATAATTTTTAATGTACTACAATTTTTAATTAGAATTTTACATTTGAAAATACAAATTAAATACGTAATTCTAATATAATATTTTGAATTCAAAAAAATACCTATCTATCTAACTATATATATACTTATTTTAAATATTATAAAATATGTAAAAAAATATATAGTCAATTTTTTCTTTATATTTTTGTAAATAGCTGTATTTGAATTTAAATATAATCATCATAAAATGTACACATAAATCATTTTATTCTAAGATTAAGTGTACGCAATTTTAATATATATATATATATATATATATATATTTGTATATGTGTGTGAGTGTGCATTTATGTGTGTGTAAATAATGGTGAACTATTTAAACAATTCCCACAATTTCATTTCATTTATAATAAATTACATCAAAAAGTTTACTTAAAATGTTATTTAATGTTTGTCTTGTTTTCAATTTTTTAATTTTTATTTATAGTACATTTGAATTCTTTTTTTAAAAATATATTTATTATATACCATGTTATCTAGTGAACAGATGTTACATGTCTATCTGTTATGATAGAGATGTCTAAACCTATTTTATAGCAAGACGTTTTGTTTTAGTCGTACATTTTGAAGATTCACGTGATTTTTTTTTATATTATTTAGTGCCTGTAAAGTTTCACTCTTAGTGATATTTTATTTCAAACGTGTATTGATTTTTAGTAAATGATCATTAAAAATACATTGAATATACATCAAATTATTTTAAATTTATTATATATTATTTTTTTATTTTTAAATGGCAATAATTCAATATTCTACTTGAAATTTCAAAAAAATATATTTTTTTAAACATCTATACTTATGATTATCTATTGTATTAAAAAATTATATTATAAAAATAGTATCGATTGTTTACCATATAATTATTTTTAACTTTTTAGCTATTTAATATTTACAATATTTTACTTTAATACAGCAATGAAAATATGTTCAAGTGTTTAAGTAGTTTCAATTATGCACAAAACATATATCTGAACAGCAGATTGTAACCAGGTGTAAAAAATCATATTGTGGGTTTAAATCTTTACATTTATTATTGATACTATCTTAATACGCAATAGTAATTCAACATTACTCGTTAACTGTTTTTATTAAAATATTTCATTACTTTGACTGAAAATCAGTGATGTGAAAAACATAAGATCCTGCCGAATATAACACAGAGAGATTTCGTGACCGGACAATTCAAACAAAAGTTACTAGTCAATCAATTTAAGTAAACAAGCGTTCATTAGAGACCGCATCTAGTAAATATTTAAATTGAAACTGCTACAATTCGTGTGAAACCATGAAACAGGAATGTGTGTACATGTTTTATACAGCTTGAAAATGATATATTTCTCATTCGTTCACGTTGGTTGTAGCCTACGCAATCATTGCCACTGTTTCAGAATCTATGTTGTGACAGTGATGGATGAGGCTAATGAGGTACCTGGCGCCCGAGGCCGCGGTCGTCGCTGACAGACGTCCCGACGCTACCGTTTCACTCCCCTCACGCACTCGTTTTCATTCGACAAACTCGTAACTGTACGCACATTTTGTTGCTAATTCAAACATGTGTAACTATTATGATTGAAATGTACTATAACTGTTAGCGATTCAAATAGTTCACTAGAAACCTGAAAGTCTTATTGCCAAAAAAGAATGTAATCAAAATAGATAACCTAATTGAGTAATAAATAGTTTCTTTAAACTGGTCGAATGAAAAACAACCAAAATTATACGACATAAATTATTCATTTTATAAATAGTTCCTACTATCAAATACATTTGTTTAATCATGTGTAAAAATAAAATATGTTCAAATAAATAATGAACATTCCGTTGCTTTATTTCATCTTCAATTATGTTAACACATAATGAGGAAAATTTTTCAAAAAAAATATAAAAGGATCTTAAGAATTTCAACTTAATATAAAATGAATATCCACACACACACACGTGTATGTCTGAAAATAAATTTAATTACGATTTTTTTTTCTTTTAACATATAGCTGGATTTTTAATTTTAATACCACCGATTTTATAAAAAAAAATGTTCAGTAATCACTTATTCATTTTATTTGCTTGTATGCCTTTTATAGCCATGTTATTATTGCCTAAGTGCTACATTATATATATATATATATATATATATATATATATATATATATATATATATATAATGATTTAAAATAAATATTTATTTTAAAACAGCGCAATTTCTTGCTCATTTTTTCTAAATGCAATATTAAGAAAAATGTCAAAACCATCTATTTCCTGTCTAAAAGTTATCTTCATCAATGTCGTTACTATTTTAGTTAGTAAATGAATACTTAGTACATTAGAAGTCTTCTACAGGTGCCTGATTATAGTCATCTATCATTGTCACACAGACGTCAACATCAGACCAAAGACTTAATGTCTACTTTTAATACATGAATACTAACTTGTAATTATGTCATCTGTGTCATCCTAAAGACAGCACTATTTTTTCTTACATCTTAATTAAAATTCTATAAACGCTCTTGTACCATAAATCTTTTCTTATTATACTTTCACAATTTGACAAAAAACATGTTTAAGTAAAATTAATGATTTGTTCTAAAGAATCTTTTTTAACATCACATTATAATTATATTTTGATGTCAGTAATTATTGTAATTAATGAAAGTTGAACACAAAAAATAAATAATCTATATCATTTAGTAAAAAGCAAGGCCAGCATAACAAAAAATCTCTATATCTTTTCTTAAAATAAATATAAAAGAAAAGAGTAATAATTTATGTGTGAGATAATATATTAAAAATATATTTTATTTAATTCTGAATGAAACTTCTTCAAAATTCAGAGATCAAATGTATTTTTTTCCATTCCACATCAACGAATTTTCTCATTCTTTTTTTGGACTTTTTTAGGTTCCCAATCAATAATATCTGTTACTCATCAGTGGTCTTTTTTCTTGCTATATAAATCCCATTTCAGTTTTAAAATTTTCACTTTTATCACAATTTTCATAATTTTGTGTTTTTTTCAAATCTACTCGTTTCTTTTTTTGTTTCTGCATATTATTTCTAGTATACATTTCCATGTTTCTTTGTGAAATCTGGAGTATATATAGAAGTTACAAATAATTCAAATGAATATTTGTGAATTGAATTACAAACAACATTAAAAATATTTGAGAAAATAATTTGTCAACATTAAGAAAAATGTGTATTTAATTTGAAATTATTTGAACTTTCGTTTCTTTGTTACTTTCTGGTGATTTTTTTATGAGAAATTTAAAAATGAATTATTAAATAATACAGTTGGAAAATTATTATTAGAGCTTGAAAGTATACATTCACTTTTATATATTTGTATTTAAAAAATATTTAAAATTGATATGCGATTCTTGGAAATAATATTTTTACAAGAATACATATAAAAAAATAATGACTTTCGCAACACCTGTACTAACATAAATGATCTTTTCAAAGAAATACATAAGTATAAACGAGATGGAAAAACTAACGTACGATTAATCGACTTATTGTGCATAATTGAACTGATAAATTTCATCATGATGTTATTTTCGTGCAAACACATTTGCATTTCACAATTGCACATAAATGAAAATATTAAATAGATGACGAGAGTGTCTCATATCGATTCAACTAAAAATATAATACCGTACGTAAGCTCATATGTTTACAATTCAATAATTCATCGACGTTGACATATAAATAGTTTTGTTTATAAGCCAAAAGAATACCGCGCATAATCAGCAAATGCATATCTGCAAAGTGCAATCGACGTTGTTCTGATTTTTTTTTTATTTCTCCGAATATGTGAAAAGCGTTTGAGCTGTACATACGGCGGCATTTTCTTTTCATTCATTCGTCATGTAAACGGAAGTGTGGGACGCGAACAAGTTTTTAAACCTTTTCCACCTAAAAATACTACGCTCTCATCGCCATCATCCGGCCATCCAGCTGACAGAGCGTGAGCGTTTCAATGTGTATTGTAACGAAGTCGGAATCACACAGTCACTCTTGATTAAATATTGATGAAAAACATACATTGTTTACGTCAAACATATTATTTTTTTAATAAACTATATTAATTTACATATATTTTTTTTACTTATATAAAAAACTTTTTCACGAATTTGTATATATAGGATGATCCAAATGCGACTGAAGGATATCATATGTAAATGTGTGTCTAAACTTTCAATCTTCACACACACACATGTACTTATATATATGTATTAACATATTTTTCTTCGAATTTTGGTCTTTATAGTTTTCATGCACCTTGAAATTTTACACATTTTTATTTTATGTGTTTTTAATAACCACATTTTTATTAGGTGTTATGTTTTAAGTACTTTTGGTAATTATATTCATAATAAAAATCAATAAAATTATATATATATATAACAGACTTATACAGTCAGATTATATGGAACTAAAATAAACTATAATTATTAATCTGACATAATTATAAAATAAATCAAATTACTTCATTTTTTAAATATAACAAATTATTATAATTTCCTTAAAATATCTGTATATATTTTTTTAAGAAAATAATAATCAAAGTGCATAAAAAAAATTTATTTCAGATGTATTCCCATTTTAGAAAATCAATTTTGTGTGTTTAGAATATTTCAGCCACTTCATTACAATCTAATAATGATTTTTAAAATACAAGTACTTAGATGCTAATTATTTTACGAAAACATCAATACTTCAAATTACTTTTTCCAATTTAATTAATTTTACATAATCTGTTTATTTTATTTTTTTTATTTACTGAGCATTTTTTCGAAATTCATTAAGAAATACCATTTTTGAGAAAGGTTATCAAAATAATTTTTCAATAATTTAAAATTTAATAAATTTATAAAATAAATATATAAATATTACTATTCATTTTAGTACTCTTTTTAAATTTTAATTGAGTGGCTTTATCTGAATAATCTAATTTCATTTATTTTTTTATGAATTTACAAAAAATGTTGAAAAATCGCTAAAAATAAAATCGTTCAAATCAAATAGTATTTTAGTATAAAAAATAGGTCTTTCGCTATAGTTCAACACTGACTTAAATTTACTCTAATGTGTGTGATCGAAATATGATGTATTTATTTATATCTATGAATCAAGCACGTCAGCAGAGACATGTGGTCTGCTCTAGATGTCCGGAAGGTCGAATGTAGATTGCATAGATATAGTAGTTTATTGTTGAAGCCGAGTTTAATTTTTACTTTTTTATCGTTTTAATACAAAGTTTGCAAATTTTACTTGCATAAATATTTACATTTTGATTATTTAGGTTATGAGTGTCTTTACTTATGCCTACACTGATCACACATACCCATATAAAAGTTACCTCTCTTTCCCCTACTCTGTTCTTCTGTCCTCCTTATATATATAAATATTAGTTGAATTTTTCAGATTTCAAATTAACAATTCGAAAAAATTGAAATATCAACTAGAAAATGAAAAATAATTATATTTAGTAAAATAAATTATAAAGTACTCTGATGTTATATTTTTGAAAAAAAGAATACATTTTCAAAAATCTAGGAATTTAATATAATTAAAAAGTAAGAGTATTTTTTTGCAGAATTCAACAAGATATTGGAAAGAAGTTGTGTTTTATTATTTTGAATATTTCCATTTTAATAACATTATAATTTTAATTTATAAATTTCATTTCTTAGCTTAAAATTAGTATTAGTTAAATTGTTTTTTTTTCAATTTGAAAATAATATCTAAGACTCATTATTTATTCTGTATTTTTTGATAGCAAATCTTTTACAATTATATTGATCAATATCATTACAATTTATAAAATATTGTTTTCTTATAAAAAATCAAACACGGTAATATATTTCAATGATAATAAACCAACAGTTTTTTTAAAAAAAAAATAGTTATAAATTTAAAATCGTATAAAATAATATTTAATTAATTTAAAATTAAATTGATTATATTTTACAATAGTTTTGTAACGATATAAAAAATAAAATTCATTTATATGAACCAATTTGTGTATTGAATACTACTATT
>CP092091.1:16967990-17160490 GCA_029203775.1 Neoneuromus ignobilis | reverse complement strand
GTGTGTGTGTGTGTGTGTGTGTGTGTGTTCAAAATAAAAGACATTTTAACATAAACGACAGTAATCTATAACAGAACATATCATTTACAGGAAAATCCTAAATCAGTGTTAATACTTATCACTTTTGCATTCCTCACGTTAGTTGTCTTCCAAATAACTGACGACTGATAGAGGTGCTATTATTTTGTTCGACCGATTAGTCCGCACAATAATCATGAATGGACAAATCGTCATGAAGGTTGACAAGTCAGTAGGTAATCCCCCGTACATCCCGCTGCGAATGTTTAAAAGATTTACCAGATTTTGTATAGACTGATGATCAAAAACATTTGTTGCTTAATTTCGTGAAAAATTTTCCCAATTACAGTGTTAACACACTGACAATAGACCGTTGAACGTCTGCATAAAACACGCTGTCATGTTTTAAAAGTCAGTAGTGTTCAAAAAAGACTATAATGATATTCGTTTAGTGTGTCATTGTACATTCAATGAAATGTATTCATATCGTTTTGACATATTGAAATACAAAGAAATGAGGTAGGTCTTCATCAGGTGCGCACTTTATTGACAGATACATACTTGTTTTATTATCGTTTGTGATTTATAAATATACATATATACATAACTGATAATTAAATACACAATTCGTCAATTTACAAATAAGACGAAAAATTTTATTAAATTGTTTATAAGCCAGCAAATATATACACTAAATTGATATACACGTTTCATAGATTGTAAACATGTTGATATTTTATAAGTATAACTGTTTATATATATATATATATATATATATATATATATATATATATATATATATATTTTTGTATGTGTATGTGTGCATATATACTGAGTGCACATGAACTTGATTTCATGTAAATATTACATTTTGAATAATACTTTTTTTTGAATATATTTTTATAACAGAGTAAACAGATTATTTCATGAATTTTCTTTTTTGTGAATGAATAGTGGATCTTAAAAAGTAAACAATTTTTTATTTGTTATATATATATATATATATATGTACATTTTTAAAAATATAATTCGAAATTATTCTAGATACATCCATTCTATTAAACAGTTAATATTTGAACAAAGTATTTATCCAAGAGATAAATATAAATATTCCGCACGTATGAGGGTAATCTGCACACACGCACCTGACCTCAAATGGAATTCGTGTGCAAGTGGCTTTAACACAGTGGTCAGGTTCTAGCCTTTTTAAACACAACGAGACGGATTATTTGAAGAGCACTCGCAGGAATGTTATTAAGTGATCTTCGTGTTTAACACGTTCCCTTATATAGCGTATTTGTTTGAAAATTATTATTAATTTCTCTTATGCACGTACATACAACTGTAAAGATGTTTTCATACATTGTTTTACATCCACTATTTATAAAAATGCAAATTTTAATAACATATAAACATTTTAACTCAACTATTCGATAAATTATTTTTAAATAATACCATGTATTTAATTTTATTATTTTTTTAAATTTATTCTTAGTTCATTTTTCTTGATAAATCATCTCGAGAATAGGTAAATAATTGTGTTTCTAATTGTATTTCCAATTTTGATATATAAATAAAATTTAGAGACACTAATACTAAAAATTCACTCTCACGAATCAATCATAACGTCAACAACAACCAATATTTTTTAAATAACATTGTTCAAAATTTCTGTTATTTTCTTTGACTATATTTTTTTCAAAATTGAACGTTTCTAGACTTAAATTCTATCATTCGAAATAAATTCTTTTAAAGTACACTCATTTTATTTGAAAAGAGATTAATAAATTTAATTTATATTCGTTGAATTTTTATAAAGAATATTTCTATTAAATAATTTTAATATTTTGATTATGAAATTTTTAAGAAAATCAATTACTTTTTTTACTTGTATCTAATTTATTTACAAAAATCAACTTAATATTAATTTTAACATTATTTAAAATTTAGTTTTAATATAGATTATTTAGTGTTTAGTAATAAAAAATTAATAAATAAATTTTAATTCTGAAGAAACCATTATAAAAAAAATAATAATAATAGAATTATTATCAATCGTCCAAGAATTTCATTGTTGATTATTAAGATAATTTTACTTTACATAACAGTGTTTCATTTGCTAGTCAAAGAGAATAATAAATATATTAATTACGCTCATTATCTCATCATATATATATATATATATATATATATATATATATATATATATATATATATATGATTCATTAAAAAAAATACTGTTTATTTTCTGTATGAGTGCTTTAAATAAAATTAATATTTAACTTATTGATGTCGACTTGCGCTGTAATAATCCTACATGGCGAATGTACGTGACAGTGAATACAATATCAGATTTAAATGCATTACAATATGCAAGTCAAATATGAATATGCAGGATTATATTTTTCATATACCTGCCACTGTTTAATTTGGCATATTCAAATGTACACATTCTTCAACTATGAAACGAGTGTCGTCACAATGCTGAGAGTTTTTGACCTTCATTCTACAATGTAATAATAAATTTATTGTTTAACATTAAGAGACTTCAAGAATCAATCACGTTTTATCTGTCTTGCTAAGTACGCAGGTATGTATTTTCATTAAAAAATATATAGGTGTACCTGTTTAATAACGGGATACCTCTATGTGGAAATTATATTCTTTGTATGCATTAATATACACACATACATATATATGGGATATATATATATATATATATATATATATATATATATATATAAAGGTTTCAATGTACTATGCCTACAGTTAAATTCCAAAGAATAACAACAACATAATCATCCACCTTTTAAAACGAAACATAAATCATAAAATCGATCATATTTTGACAATGTTTTCATTTTTTTATAGAAAAGAGATCGTGTTATGATATAATGTGTATTGGATTTAAGTATAGTATTTATTAACATTTCTAAAAAACAATATTTACAATAATAACTAAAAATCTTCAAAAATACCTGACAACTACGATATTCATAGAAATGTTCAATATATTTTTTGTAACTCTTTCTTGGCATTTCCTTTTTTAAAAAATGAAAATATTTATAAAAAGTATATATATTATAACAGATATAAATATTTTATATACATATACTAAAGTGATAATAATTAATATTTTAGATTAAATAAAATAATTCAAAAATTCAGATAAAAAATGTTGAGAAAGAACAAGAAAACTCATCATTACAATTTGTACATTTAAATTATTTATAGTGTATTGAGCATAAAAAATTAATAAATAATAAATAGAAAAATTGACATTTATCAAAAATTAAATTAAAACATTATAAATAATTATGTTAAAAAATTCTTTTATAGAGGCACTTGGGTCTGGAATTAATTGCATTTCTATATGTTTATATAAGTATTTTTCAATAAAAATTTTAAGAATAAATTTGACCTAAGTAAATGTATTAATAAGTATATATATATATATATATATATATATATATATATATATATATATATATATATATGTATGTATGTTTTGTATGTATACACATCTTTGTATAACTTTTATAAAAATATTTCCAACATTTGTTTAAATATTAAGAATAACAATTTTCTATAAAAATCAATTTATTATAAATAAACATTGTAATAAAATATTTACCATATTCTATAAATATTTTTTATTTTATAATATACACAGACACAGATACACATATATGTATATGTGTGTGTATTTGAGTTGAGTAATTTTTTTAAAACATATTTATATATAAATTTAAATATATTCCTGAATTGAATGTTTTTAAAATACATTAAGAAAAATCTAGATCTTAAATGACATAAAGTAATGTAATCAAAATGATTTTATTCTAAAAAATAATAATTTGCATTTTGTAATCCAAAATATTTTATAAATTAATAATTAGCAATTATAATTAATATATCTATATTTTAAAATATTATGTTACAATAATCGATTTGTGAGTATTTTTTAAATAAGAAAAATATAATAAATAAATAATTTAAGTTAATCAAGAAAAAATACTTCTATAATTTAAATAATTTAATGGATATTGCTTTTAAATTAAAAAAAAATATTAAAAATCCTACAATCATTACCATGCGATATTAAAACAAATTGACAGTATATATATTTTTTTAAATTTTAATATCTTTCAATCAATTTTATTCAAAATGTATATATTTACCGAAAATTATAATATATAAAATGAAATAGAAAGAGAATTATAAGAGAAGAATACAAAAGAAATAGAACTATAGAATAACAGAATGAAAATAGAAATTACATTGAAAATATATAAATAACAGGGATAATAAATTGTTAAAACTGACAAATTTTAAAAGCAGTTTTTATTCACTAATTTATTAATGTATATGTACATATACAAAAATGAGAAGTTTAAAATGGAAATGGGTCAGCTTTATAGCTAGAAAATAAAATTATCGATAGACAAGAAAAATTATTTATTACGAACCTAGAGATATAAAAAGGTCCAGGAATAGATCCATATACAGGTAGAACAGCATATAAGAAAATTCGTCGGATTGGAGTGTAGGAAAAGAGTATTGGATCAGTTTAAGTGAAAAGTTTTAGGAAAAGTCGTCATTAAGCAGCGAATGACAGAGGCTGATTGTGATGATTATTATAATAATGATTTCATATATACATTTATATATATATATATATATATATATATATATATATATATATATATAATTAAATTCTAAATTTCGATTAAAAATATTTCCCAGCATGTCGATTTATTTGGCAATTTATAAACAAATACAACAGCGCTTGGGGGATTGAAAAATAGGGGTGCACGATTGTCTGTATTAGAGGAACTGATTTATGAAACTGATTCCTGATAATAGTTTTTTGTTTTCAATATTTTGATCGCGATAAAAACTAAAAGGCAATTTCAGTCAAAAATTAAAAAAACAATAATTTTGTGCAAAATGACATTCATTTTTCGATAACAAAATCATTTTTAAACCAATTTTAGGAATGCATATTAAAATAATATTTCAGTATAACAAAATTATGTGAAATTGCACACACACACACACACACACACACACACACACACATATATATATATATATATATATATATATATATATATATATATATCACAAGCAATTAAAAAATAATGACATTAAAATAATCTTAAAATCTGATGAAATATAAACCTCAGGTATATTATTTATGTAATTTAATTAATTTGCATATAAGTTAATATAATTACTCAGTCAAAAATAATGAATTGTAAATTTAATTAATTAATAGCTATATTTAGAAATAATATTTTAAAAAGAATATTTTTCAAACCTTCCTAATTTGTTTCAAACTTTCTTTAAAATTTGCCTTTTTTTAAAATCAACCAAATTTTTTTCTTTATATAAGCCTCTAATATATATTCTTTAAAAAATATTTATAAAAAAATATATATAAAGACACTTTTTTTATAAAAAAAATAATAAAATGACATTTATTTTATTGTAAAGTTCTGTTAAAGAATTAAAATATTATAGAATTATAGATCACATATAATTGTTTCGTTTGTTTTTTTTAAAAAAAGTGTTTTTTAACCTCAGCAAGATTAAAAATGCAAAAAATAACATATTTATTATTAAACCAAAAAATTAGTTTATTAAACAGAAATGAATTGAGCAAAAAAAAATTTTAAATTTGTATTTAAAAGTAAACAAGATAGTTATCTATATTTATAACCTATTAATTTATTTGTAACTATTTCTTGCTTTTTCAAATTAGCTTTCTTTCAACTACAAAAAGTATATTAAATCGTTTACTAATGAAAATATTGTTCAGTAAATAAATAAAAAATATTAAAATTATTCGTAGTTATTGAATTTATTAATTTATATTTGAAAAATATTAATTAAAAAGTAAATAATTACTTGGTTCTTTTTATTTCAATTTTTTTGATAATATTTTCATATATTTATTAATAAATAATTTGTTATGGGATTCCATTGATATGTTTTTTTTCATAATTTTATGTTTAAATCGTCATATATTAAATAATCATCCATATTTGAAAAACAAAAAAAAAATCTTACTCTATTACAATATTTAACATCCTGTCATGCTAACCATTCGATTAGAGCCACTTCTTGAAGTTATTTAATTTATCCGAACGATAATCAGGAAATATCACAGATTCAAAAAGTACGAAATTTATAAAGTGTTGCTTGAATAAAGTGTACATAGTTCAAAGTAAATTCAAACGTTGCGTGACATGTGAAAACCAAAAGAAAAAAATATTCGTGGACGTAAACACTGCCTTACTTTGATCCTTAACGTAACGTACATTAAGAGATATGACATTGATTGCAGCCGCAGCTGACTGCGGCAGACATCCTGGAGCCTGTCGAGACCACCAAGGGAAGCCTCTCAGTTCTCTTAAAGACGACTGTATATTTTTGTTTATCTATACATTTATTTTTAGATATTTCCGTGAAAGAAAAAGTCATTCCTTGTTCCGAGAATCGATTTTGTCAGATCTGCGATCATAAACAGCATTGGCATATGCATTGTTTAATTATTTTTTGATGTTGGAAGAAAGATATGTTACAACACATTGTATGTATTGTACGACACTATTTGTTTAATATTATTTTAACACTTTCAATTCTATTTGCATAATCATACTGTGTTTGAATTTTTATATAAAAAAATTCTTTGCTTTGAACAAATAATAGAAATTATATATATATATATATATATATATATATATATATATATATATATATATATATGTCAGTTTATTCGCAAATTTTAGATGACATGTGCCATTAATTACATTTTTTTGTCAAAAAGATCTCAATCTATTGTAAATACTTTGTACAATTGAAATTTGAATTCAAATCTAAAATAAACATTTCACACCTCGTCTCAAAACCATTTTCATCTTTCAAACATTTCAACGAATTTGATTAAAATAGGAATAAGCTATTTAAAATACAATTTCTTTTCAGTTTAACGAGCAGACAAGCCACTGCCCTTTTATTCATTCAATTGTATATGAGAACGGCTACTCTAAACCATGTGGTCTGCACAGTAAATTTCAATGACTGGATGGTCTTGAAGTCCTGACCTACACTGCACCATCATCATCATCCCTTATGAAAACACTAGACTATTTCATTCATTCATCAGCTAGCTAGATTATTTTTTCAAGCACCCTCTAAAGTGTCAGTGAGTAGTGTGAATGTAAGACACAGTGGGTAAAGGTGTAGGCAGTAATTCTTTTCGTAGTTTGTATGTAATATGGAAGTAGCACCTATTCAAAATAGCTGTCATTTTACAGTGGCGGAGGACATTGATGTGCAAACTATTTTTGTACAATATAATTGTGAAATTATTCTAAGAATGTTCGTTTTTGGTATTTTTCATTTTTATAATATATATATATATATATATATTTTTATATATATATATATATATATATATATATATATATATATATATATATATATAATAGAGTAGAAAATATTAGAATGTACACTTATATACACATATTTTCAAGCTTATTCACATTTTGTCAAATATACATTATAATTTCATACACTACGAAAAAGTCAAACAAAATCATACAGAATCATTTTAAAATTCGTATAGTATAATTTATTTATGTATATAAAAATCTTAAAATAATAATAACTCTCGATAATAAACTATTGTTGTTATAAAAAGTTTTGAAGATTTAGAAAACTAAAACCCAAAATATGGTTGTAGCAATGTTGAAAGATTGTATAATAACAATAATTCACATATTAATTAGTTTAAATATTTATAAATTAATTTATACACTTATTAAATGGTACCTATAATTGATTATATTTTACATTTCTATTTTAAATATATTTTGTAAAAAATATCATTATTAAGTATATAATACATAAGAAAAAAATATATACCCATATATATACCCATCCCTCAATTTACGCGGGACTTTTTTTACGCGGTATTGATTTACGCGGCACTTTTTATACGCGGTCAGATAGATTTCATTTTATATAATTGTTCATGGAATTTATTATATATCAGAGTGATGCAAATTCTTACTTGAACGTATAAAAGTACTATATAAATATATAAAAGATTGATTGTTTTGAATTACAGTAGCGATAGTGACACCGAATAAAATTTATCTACTGTTGTTTTCTAAAACGTCATTATTTTTTTGTTAAGCTATGTGAAATAAATATGTGTTTCTACAACTTTACTAGCTTTTATTTCCAATATTTTTTCTATTGTACTGACAGACTCAATTTACGCGATTTTCATTCGCGTAAAACAAATCCACGTGGAACGGATACTCCGCGTAAATTGAGGGATGGGTGTATATATAATTTGTTATACTACACAATGAATGTATTCCTTAGAAAATGATAATATTTAATAACTATTATTAAAAAATTATTTTGTTGCCATTTTTCAGTCTATTAACTATTCAAATATACACTTATTAGGGTGGAACAAATAACACTGAAAGATAGTAAGAAATAGTAAATGACAGTGAGTAAGAAAATATATATCTAAATCCTCCAGTTTCATTTAGACCACCCTATAGTATGCAAAATTTTGTTAAAAATCAAAATTTTTCTAAAACTCATTCTTTGTCTAAAATAAAACATCAGATGCAAAAGAAAAATATTAATCAACAATTTTAAAAATATTTAATTTTGAGTGTATAAATTTTACATTTATTATAAAGTCATGTACAGTAAGATCCTCACTTAAATTATCTATAATGCTTATTAAAATCTATCAAATTGTATATTTGATGAAATGAAATAAAAAGAATGTTTATAATCAGTTAAAAATATTTATAAACATTTTAACCACTATATTTAAGACACTTTTAATGGAATTAATTTGAAATAATAAAATTAAACAAAAATTTCTGGTATAAAATGATTAAACAATTTACAATTAATATAAAAAATAGTTGTTCTAAAATATTATAAATTACATAGACACATATATATATATATATATATATATATATATATATATATATATATATATATATATATATGTGTGTGTGTGTGTGTGTGTGTGTGTGTGTGTGTGCATTTATAAAAAAATGTTATTTTCAATGTGAATGATGTAATATATATATATATATATATATATATATATATATATATATATATACACAATATATATACATACACAAGTATATTTTTCAGCGATTGTTACTTTAAGTGCAGCAAAAACTTCTTTTTAAACAAATTCTTTTGTATGACGTTTCATCTGAAGTACTCGAATACCTTGAATCAGCTTGAAAATGTCAAACAGAATCCAAATAAAACATAATAAAAAATGTTTTATTTTGTTAATAATACATTGTTGAAATTTCACCAAACTATTCAAAATTAAAAAAAAAATTGTATATTTTTATCAGATATAATATGAAGAAATAATATCAATAAATATATATATATATATATATATATATATATATATATATATAAATATATATATGTAAAATATTTTTATTAAATTGTTTTTCAACCAAATTTATGATGGAAAAAAAGTATTATTTATATAAAATTATTTTATTTACATTATTAGAAATTTCTTATATAAGTAATATATTTTATTACTCAGTTTTTCTTCTTTTCTAGAAGTAAAAATATTTTTTATAATTGTCAATGATTAATATATTTCATTTCATTCACATCTACTTACAAAATCGACTCAAATGGCTGATTATAAAATCAGTAAAATTGTTAAACCGACGCTAATGAATGCACATAAACTAAGCAAACTACAAAATTCTAATGTTTAAATGTATTATATTACGTACATATGTGTGTATCGCATATTGTTTATGTGTACATTTAAAAAGGAATAGTTGTCGAATACAGAAAGACAAGCCGTTTCCTGTGCTGAGAAGTTCTAACGATAACGCCTGCAACGGTGCCACGCAGTCTGGCCGCTAGGCTCAAGAATTTGATCTTTTTTACACTGCCTGTTTACTTGCGGCTACCCGTGGTATCCGTGATGATTGAGTGATATGTATAACGGCTATATTCACAATGGGTGTGGTCCTCCAGTTCACCACCTGGGAGTGTCCGAACCTATACCCAAGGACCACTTCAATTCATACTGACACTGACCATCGACCATCTGAATATAGGTTCTCTGTTCGGTGGTGGTCCTTTCGAGTTAAATCATTGAACAAGGCAGAATCGTTGAGACGGTTAAAAATAAGTGCCGAAAAACACAAATAAATACATGCCTGTTTACATGAAATATGTTGATTCGCTGTCGCAGAGATATCTTTCCGCTGTTCAGGTGTATTTAAACAAAATCGTATATTTGTGCAAGAATTTAAAGGAGTTGAGGATTAATGCAAACCGCCATGTGGTTGCTGTTTAGACATTTGAAATTTCAAATATCTTATTTTCGTTTCAAAGAATATGTTGTTTTGTCTAAAAATTCTTCGCGCGTTTTCTATTTCTTTTTTCTTGTTATTAATAGATTCTTTGCAAATTTTATTCCATGAATTTATGCAAAATATTTTTTTTTACATGCAAAATATTTTTTGTGTTGTTTACATATTCATTTATTTAAATCTAGTAAGATATAGACATTTTTAAATTCATACATATATATATATATATATATATATATATATATATATATATATATATATATATATGTATGAATGTATGTATATATGTATATATAAACAAAAAAACTTAATATGATAATATATTTGTTATTTTAATTATTATAAGTGTTTGTATATAGATTCATTGTAAAAATCCAAAAATGACTTATATAATGATGATTATATATATATATATATATATATATATATATATATATATGAATGTATATGTATATATATATATATATATATATATATATATATATTATTTTATATATAAACATATTTCAACTTATTTTGATTTTATTCTTTATCTTCTTCCGCTTTTTTTTTTTTTTATTTTTTACATTTTATCAGAAGGCGGAAGGGAGAATGCTAACTTATATATATTTATATATACTATTATATATATATATATATATATATATATATATTATGTTGTCAATTATTTTAATTCAATATTTTCCTAAAAATATATACATATTCATATATATATATATATTTCATATAAAATATATTATAATATAATATATATAATATTTTTTTTATATATATATAGAACTTTAAATTGAAACATTTATCAAAAGTTCTATCTGATTTTATTCTTTACATTCTCTTCTCTCTATTTTATCACTATATGAAGAATATCACTTATTTTTTATTTCTTCTATTATATTATCAATCTTCTATTTAAAATCTCAATAATTTTAATTCAATATTTTCCTAAAAATTATACATATTCATGTATATGGATTTTTCATTTCATAAAAAAAATATATTATAAATAACATATTAAAATTGTTTTTTTAAGTATGATAGAACTTTAAATTGAATCCTTATCAAAAGTTCTATCTAACCTAAAAAACATTATCTCTCTCTCTCTCTCTCTCTCTCTCTCTATATATATATATATATATATATATATATATATATATATATATATATATAGAATGTTTTTTAGGTTAGATAGACCTTTTGATAGGAATTCAATTTAAAGTCCTATCACGCAAAAAAAACACCTATACACAGTTTTATTTGATTATTAAATTTACAATATGATACAACTATTCACATTACTGTGATAATATTATAATAATAATTATAAACATGTAATTTGATAATTATTCATTTTTTTAGTGAAAATGAAGTAAATATAACACAATCATGATCTTTGTTGATTTTTACACATTAATATTTTTTTTCTTCCAAGTATTGAAAAACGAAAATCAATTTGATATCGAAAAAAAATCCGAATAAGATGTACAAAGAATAATTTTTTTTAAAAAAAACATTAATGCATATTGATTATGATGAATTATTTTAAAAAGATGTATTAAATAAAAATAAAAAACTATTCACATTACTGTATTAATATTATAATAATAATTATAAATATGTAATTTGATAATTATTCATTTTTTTTTTTTAGTGAAAATGAAGAAAATATAACACAATCATGATCTTTGTTTAATTTTACACATTAATATTTTTTTTCTTCCAAGTATTGAAAAACGAAAATCAATTTGATATCGAAAAAAAATTCGAATAGGATTTACAAGGAATAAAATTTATAAAAAAAACATTAATGCATATTAATTATGATGAATTATTTTAAAAATATTTATTAAATAAAAATAAATATGTCGTATTTTATTGAAATAAAAGTGAAACAATAACTTATATTAATGTAGATTTGGATGGATTATTTTAGAAATAAATAACAAGTAAAAATAGCATTTAAAATTCCATATTTTACTATCAATTTTGGTATTTTTAGAAAAATATTACGTAAGTATACACGTGTAAAATATATTATATATATATATAAAAGGTATATGAATATTAAAAATAATTTTTATGCATAAAATCTATGAAATGGATAAAAAGTTAATGACAAAAAAATATATTCGAGAATAAAGCACTTTTGTTAAATGAATAAATTCCGCAAACTGTACATTACGTGAATGTTTAACCGCAAGTCCATTCTCTGTATATATTTCTGTGGCAAATTAATTTTCAGATACCGAAAAAAAATGAATTTAATTTACGAATGTTTTGAAAACAACACTTTTATATTTAGATTTAGTATTATAATAACAAAAGTTAAACAGAACTGTACACAGTTCTGTTATTGTTGTACGCGAATTGTTTTGTTTATGGTAACCTATACAGCTTTTGTGTACTTTGAAATTTGATGAGACTTTATGGTTTTCTGTTTGCTTTTAGAAAACAACCACGATCATAACTTTAGAGTTGAGGTACGCACCCTTTTCATGTTTAAAACTTTTACAACTGTGAAGATTTCACTTTGTCTTGTTTACAAGAAGTTTTGCTATTATAAGTTTTTAAATGTTCGTTTATATTACGACTATATTTTGTTTTTGTTTCGATTGGGTGGCCTCCATTTATATATTTGAAACTAATATATATATATATATATATATATATATATATATATATATATATATAGAGAGAGAGAGAGAGAGAGAGAGAGTCGTCCAAATGTGACGCCTAGATTTGCGTTACATTAAAAAGAAACATATGTATAGGGTGGTGTGTATGGAAACATGTGTATAGTTTATTTTTAATGAAATACAAAACTAGACGACACATTTGGATGACTCTTTATATATATTTATATATATATATATATATATATATATATATATATATATATATATATATAATGAAATATTCTTAACATCTAAAAATGAATTTCTAATTTTTAAGTATTCTTATAACCTTTAATAATAGTATTAGTTGTTTTGGAACTCTTTAATAATAGATTAATATTTATATTTGATATTTTTTCAAAATAAAATGTTCATATTATAAAATAATGTTTACATGCAATAAATACTGTTTTAGTGTAAAAGATTAAAAAAAACAAATTTTATTTAAATTATTTTCTGATTTGTATTTAATATTTGATATCAAATATTATGTTAACTAATATAATTTATATTATTTCTATAAAGTTTATTTACACATAAATCATTTCATTTCCATATAACTGTTTTAAAATATAATAATAAATATAAAATAAATAATAAATATTGAAAAAAATAATTCTGTTCAATTAATAAACATGAAAAGTATTAAAACTGTTCGATTTACAAAGAGAAAATAACAATGTTTAAAACATAATAGAAAATGTATAAATAAAATTAAACAATATCATATTTTAATACTTTAATCTAAAAAAATAAACAAATTGTGAAAGTGCCTATCCAAAGTAATGAATTGTTAGTAAACATTACTAACTAATATATATATATATATATATATATATATATATATATATATATATATATATATAAATACATGCGTGATTAATATGTAAAATATGGATTATAATTTTATTTGTTTTTCAGATTTACATTACTACAACAGTTAGATTAAATTATTTCAAACATAAAAATAACACATCACATCTGTATACGTATTTATAAATTTATACTTTTATATATATATATATATATATATACACGCATATGTGTAGAAACAAATAAATAAACTAAATATTGGCACCATAAATGTACAAGGGTGAAATACAAATAATTTTTCAATCACTCCTCAAACCAGATCATGTTAAAGTTAGGGTTGAAACAGCCGTTTTTCATCATCATACGTATGTACATCATCAGCTTGTTAGGGTTGATTTCGATCACAGTTCTATACAGAGGCGTGCCATTGTTTCTATTTCTTGGGAACACATGACAGAATTTTACAAGTAAAATAAATTAGTTATTCAATCGTAAAATAATTAAACATATTTATTTAAAATAAATATCGAACACAAAATATAATCATACACAATCAGTACAATATTTTAAAACATATTTTTTTGGAAATAAAAATATTAATTTTTTTTTCTTTTGAAATTGTGACAAATTTACTTTCACATAAATGAATGATCAACACAAGAAGATATTGAAAAAAGGTTCAATAATTATTTATTATTTAGTTATGCATTGCTGTTTCTGTGTTAATTAGATGATGAGTATTTTGATGACAATATAACCATTATCAATACTCTACATTAAAAATAATTTCTAAACACATATTTTATAACGCAACACTGTGATGAAAATGGTATTTTTATCGAAATGAAGGAAGTAAACAATAAATAATTATTAAACATTTTTTCAATATCTTATGATGTTGGGATAATGGTTCATTTGTATAAAATTAAATTCTTTATTTACACTAATATAAAAAATTAAATAAATTATTTTTTATATGCTAAAAAAATAATTTATGTAATAAATGGTATTCCAAAAAAATCTATCCAAATGTTATTAAGAAATTCAATCTGTTTTGTTAATGTACAAGTGTATGTAATGAAAATATACTAAAAATTGTTTCAATTCAATACACATAAATAATTATATTAAAGATGAATTGATTATAAATAATAATTGTATATTTAAATATGTTTTTATAACACTTTAATAATATTAAAAATGATAAAATTATTAAAATACCAAACATTTCCAGTAATCAAAATCATTTCATTTGAAAATATTATTTGTTATCGAATTTACTTGTTTTTCTTTCTGTCTTTACGTGTAAATTCTAACATATGTACATCTTTCCATATTTATCCATGTTGCCTGGAGTTGTTGAATTATTCTAGCATTTAAGATTGATGTTTCACTGCTATAAGTGAAAACAGGCAAGAGGTTTTGATTAAAAACTTTTTTCTTCTAACATACAAGAATATTTTATTAATAATATTAAAATGTCTTCTGAATTAACATCATTATATTTTTATTTTTCTTTTCATTTCATCTATAAATATGTTGATAATTTATTCGCAGTACAGTTTTATTTTTTTTACTTCTTTTTGAAAAAAAAATATTTCAATTTTCCTATGATCTGCAGATTTATTATACATTACTTTATCTTGCTTGGTGTTTATCTTAAGACCATTTTTAACATCCTTTGCCTAATTTTATATTTTTTCGAATGCACCTGGATTTATTAAAAAATTAATAATGTCGTCACAAATAATTGTAAGTATCTCACACTTATATATATATATATATATATATATATATATATATATATATATATATATATATATATATATATATATATATATATATATATATATATATATATATATAAAACAAAGTGACTTATTTAACCTTAATAGTAGTAAAAAACAGTAATTATTAATCATCAATTTATTAACAAAAAATTAAACTAAATTCAAGTAAAAAAATAAAATATGTGTAGGTGTATAAAGATCCTAATAAAATTTGTTTGTATAGTAAACATAATTAAAAAGACACATAAAATTTATTTATTCTACGCTCCTGTATGTTATATAAGTGGTGAACGGACATATCGTTAACCATAAAGTTTGGTTGTTCACTTCCGCCTAACTATACCCATCAAAATGACTGACACAGTACTGAAATAGGCCAAGGAAATAATGTATCAAATTCTATTTTACGGTCTAGGCGGCAATTTTTACAACCGTTTATATGTATATGTTATTATTGTGTCAGATATAAGCATTTGTTCTTACGATGTGACTGTGTAAAATTTTAAATATTTAAAAACCATCAAACATGTTCTCTTATATACATATATATATATATATATATATATATATATATATATATATATATATATATATATATATATATATATATATATATATGATTTTTATATATATATACATATATATATATATATATATATATATATATGAATATAAGATGGACCAAATGAAAATGAAAGATAATAAAGAATAGTAAATGATAATAAGCAAGTAAATGTATATCTAAACTCTATAGCCTTATTTGGGAACCCAATAATTGAAACATTTTATAAATGTAAGTGTATAAAAATTACAAAATTGTTATTTTAGTCAATAATGTATTTGAAAATCAACAATAGAATAATTTCGTTCGTTAAATTAAAATTCAAAGAAACAATAAAATTTCAATTGTTGAATTATACATTCCATACGGAGAATTTAACTTATTTATTATTAATTTCTCGAAATATCCATTATTATTTCTACATTTAAATTAATATTGTTACATGAATTATGTTAATATACATATTTGAAAAGTCAATGACAATTCCATGAACACTGAAGATTTTTTTTACGTAGACGTTTAATGACGTCACAATACGTCATGCATAGTGACAAACATAACAAAACTGATTGGTGCGGCAGGGGAAGCTTCCTTATTTTCGGAAACAAAATAAAACGGTCGACTGACAGCCTGGGTTTCTCATCTGTACAAGTGTTCGAAAAGATTGATTGAGTGAGGAACTAGGCCTAATGACTCGGGAATGTGTTTGTCAAACCCTCACATCTGTGATACACATTATTATTTAAAAAAGGATACGATCCTTCTTAAACACTATTCTCTATATAAATTTGTAATTTAAGATTAAATCTGATAATTACTTTGATATTATTTACTTACTTAAAAAAATCATCTAAAATTATCAAAAATAATATTCATGATATTATAGTTAATTTAAATCAGGTACTGTATTACATAATATTTATTAATTTCAAATCAAATGGTATTTTATATCCAATTATTTATTACATACAAATGCTGTATGTGTTTTTATTTATTATTTTCTATTATTTTTAAGTTTTTTTTTTAAAAAAATATTAAAGTAGTTTCTTATTAAATATTCATATTTAATTAGATAAATCATCTTTTTCTCAGTATATGTTTGATTATAGCCAATTATTTTTTTTATAAAAATCACTAACCTGAAAATTACTACTAATAGTCAATAAAGAATTATTGTGTACTTTATTATTTTTTTTAAATTAGGTAAATGATTTAATTATTCTAATAATATAGTAATGCCATTTAATAACTTTAATAAAATATTTATTACGTTTTTTATTGGCTACTTCTTACTAAAATTCATAAAAGAAAATTTATGGAATACAGCAAAAATACAAAAAAAAAAATAATATATAAAACAATTTCCTATATCAAAAATACTGTATAAAATTAATTTTATTGATGAAATATTTATTTACTTGAAGTGCTTAATTACAGTAGTCTCAATAATCCGATCTAAAAAAAGGAATTAAAAAAATAATGACTTGTATTAGAAAAGACAATGTGAAGTGAAACAAAAAATTAAATTCTAACATACATATGAAATTATTTTTATAAATTATAAATTTACATTTTATTTAACATAATAAAGGACGAAACTGATATTTCAAATTAATTTATTGAAAATAAGCAATTAAGTTTAATTAATAAATAACATATTCAATAGTTTTGTCAGATTACACGAAGTTTTATAATTCAAAGTCGAAATGTAGAGAAAATATATGTATATAGTAGAGAGGTTTAATAATATTGAATTGTAAATATATTTGACACATATGTTATAACACAAAAAAACAGAGAATTGTTATCATATATGATTTCTTTTCATTTTCTTTTTTCTTATTTTAGTATTCTACTGTATATATAACATATATATATATATATATATATATATATATATATATATATATATATATATATATATAGTATATATATATAACATATATATATATATATATATATATATATTAATGTGTGTATATATGTATATTTATATATTCGAAAAGTTTGGAATAAATGGTAATGTTTTTTTTCACAGATGAAAAATGACATTAACACTTCAAATTCTACAATCTAAGATGTCTATGTATACATATATGTACATTTATTATATATATATATATATATATATATATATATATATATATATATATATATATATATATACATGTTAAAAAAAAACTAAATACATAATCTTATACAGTCAGATAATATCGTTTTTCTATATATGTTGACAAACTGGACATATGGTTTTTGTAATTAGGAATATGCTTTTCAAAACATTAGTTTTAAGGCGTCATACAGTCTACAAATTTGATCCTGTACGTTCAAAGGTCAAGCATCATTAGATCTAGAACTTTACACTTAACGGTATACAGCATTTATAAACAAATAGCCACTGATTTGAAGTCTGGCGGAAGTTACAACAAACATGTACTAAAAAAAGTACCGTCGAAGGACAAACATCAGATTCACATATTCATCAGACGCATACATGAAAACTGCAAAAAAATGTAAAATATTGCAATGAATATTTTTTTTCTTAATTATTAAAACAGTTTTATTTATTATATATTAATTTTATTACATCAATAAAAATTAAGAAAAAGTCTATTATTAATAATTATATTACATTAACTTTCTCTGTAATGTTTTAATATAAATTAATTTTTATTATCTATTTCAATTTTATTAATTTTCAATTTTAGTGATTACTGCATTATGATAATAATATAAATCGGTAAAACACGGATTTAGAGCTTTTAAAAAATTAATGCAAGTAAAGAATATAATATGTAAATTATCTAATAAAGGAAAATTGGGCTGTGTCAATTAAAAGCACTATAAAAATTATTAAATTCTGGTTTTCAATTTCATATTTGCAGATTTGTATAATTTTCCTATTCGAATTTCCTGGTTTAAAAATATGAACATGAGAATAATGTAAATTAACATTAAAATATTTTGAAAATTTATTTATAGAGAAGATAATATTTTAATTATAATTCATAAATGATTTGGTACATAATTATATATATATATATATATATATATATATATATGTATATATATAAACAGATTCGTATGTACATACCTACATACACACATAACATTCACATGCATCTACTTGTTGAAAATATAGTGAATATATTTCCGTCTATTTTCCACCAAGTAAAATAGAATGTAAGTCATTAGAGTTTCGAACCAACAAGTTTCTTTTCAATGCAGTTATGTTTCCTGTCTTACTGTCTTTTTCTCTTAGCCAATAGATGAATATAAGGCTTTAGCAACAGATTACTTTGTGTCCTAAAACAACTTACATTTTATCTCGTACTAAAACCTCGAACCGTGACATCTATTAGCTAGTAGGTACATAATAGAACACCATTCGTATGTTCTCTGTATATTATTAGAGGTCGTTGTCAATATATTAATAAAATGAATTTTAAAATACAAATCAAAAAAATAATCGAAAGATTTGTTTAATACAGTTATGTGATTTTTGTAATTATCAGTTGATAGCAATGGTTGATTAATTTCTTATTAAATGTATTGAAAAATATCAAATATAATTTAAAGATAAATTTGAGGTTATTGTTTGCTTTGGTACTGTTTCGAATTCCTTTAACATAAATAAATTGTTACTCCTAACACCACAATAGATAGATGATAGTATTCAATAATCATTTATTGTTCACTTTTTGGTTTATAACAATAGTTGAACAATAAGTGATTATTGAACACTTTATAAGCTATTGTGGTGTTGGGGGTAAAAATTCATTTATGTTAAAATAAATTTGAGGTATTTATGTGAAATAAAGTAATTATTTAAATATTTTTAAAGCCATCGTATGAATGTACTAAACATACTTACAAAGGGTTCTTTTAAAATTATGAATTCCGTAAGATAGTTTTAATTAGAATTATTTTCATTGGCTTTTAATTTAGAATCAGATGAGAATTCAATAAGACAAAGATTCGAATTAAAAGTGTATTTTTTTGTTTATCAGCATTTTTTGATTTATTATACTAAATAATTATATACATATATATATATATATATATATATATATATATATATATATATATATATATATATATAAAGATTATATTAATTAGAACATCGTTTTAGTTAAACAATACAAACTTTTTGTTTCACTACATGAATCAAAATTAAATAAATTATTGTGAATCATTTGATAATAAAAATAATTGATAGTAAAAAATATACAAGCTAATCGCCATTTTAAAAAGTTCTTTGACAGATATTAACTATGTATGTAGATTCTGAGATTTTAACTATTTAGTCCTCATACATTCTTTTAGTTTAAATTAAATATTTTTATAATAATTAAATTTCGTTTATTTCGCCCATATTTGCGATTATAATTTAAGGGGGTATTCTAGTCTAGACGCACGAATTTTAGGTGTTTTTTCGGGCGCTATAAAAAAACCAACAAATATTTTTACTATCTATTTTTTATCAGTTATTTATTGTCGTTTTAAGAGTATAAAAAAGTATTATTAAAAACAAAAAATTCAAAATTGAAAAAGGTACAGGCTGGCAAAGTGGGGGCTCGAAAAAAAAGGTGTCTCCTGGTTGACGTGGTTCCAACCCTTCCGATCATTTGAAACAAATTTTTTTTTGAAATTATTGAACAAGAAGGTTGTAGTAGTATCCATGCCTAGGGAAATTTAAAAAAAAATTTTTTTCGCAAAATGGCGGCAGGTGAAAAAATAGTCATTTTTGTCCTATTTTTCAACTTTCGGAATTTTTTAAAAATAGTAAAAAACAAAATTTTCAAAAAATCCTAGGCAAAGGCAATCACTGTTATATTGAGAAGCTCTGTACCAAATTTCAAGTAAATCGGTCTATTAGAACTTGAGATATCACGTCAACCGTGTAGAAAAAAGTAGTTTCGAGAAAAACGCGTTTAAAGTTGATTCGTTCCAGCCAGACAGGTTTGGTTGGCGCGTCACAAAAATAAAAATAGCTATAACTTCGAAATAATTCCAATTTAGAAAAATCCACTTAAGGACATATTCTTAAAGGTTTAAACTTTGAAAATATGCAAAAAAAACGATTTTTTAGAAATTCTAGACTAGAATACCCTCTTAATTATAAACAAAGCGATTATCATTATTTCTCATTTGTACAATCACAAAACTATTAGAATTTCCATGTACGAAATATACAACAATTTCATAAGCTTTTTCAACAAACGAATTATTTCACTGAAAATACTTTTTCAATTTAATTTAACATATTATTTTTTCATTACTCATAAAAACCAGACCTAATTACAAGTATTGATTTATTAAATAAGGTTTAATTTGCTTGTATATATGCAATTTAAAATAACAAACCTTAATTGTAATAATGAACTAAAATACAATACAATTAAAATCGTTATATAATTCGATAATGATAAATAAAATCCACTTTAATTTTGATTTTTTTGTTTAAATACATTTGACATTTAATAAATTTGATGTCAGTGACATTTTTTGACCTTATTAAGGAATATGTCAAGGATATTCAAGTTTACAAAAAAATATAGTTTTTTTTCTCAACAAATATACATTACTAATAAGTTATTTTAATTACTCAAGTTGATATAATGTTCTGTTGTTCTCATTAGAATAGTCTTCATCCTGATCTTTGAACTCTAAACGTCTTTGTCATTTTTCCAGTTAAACACATTAGCTATTTTTTTAGTTTCATCTTATTACTCCATAAAATATTTTTGTATTATTTTTATTATAGAAAATATTATTTCTTGTATTGAATAAATAAAATTGGTTCTGTTAGAATAATATATTAACGATAGAAATACATAACTGTTTATTTAGAGATTAAAACATAAATTAACAAACACTTAAAAACGTAATAATAATGATTCACATCTGAAATATTAATCGAATATTTTTTTTCAATAAACTATATATTTAAATTTAATATCAATTCAAGATTGTAAATTTTCTTAATACAAACTTATAATGAACTTATATTTTTTACAATATTTGCAACTGTTTAAGATGGATTTTTTGGTAATCAATTATCATTCGCTTTTTTTTGATATCTAATATGGTAGTAAATTTCTAATAAAAATAATCCTGGTTAAAATTTCATTGGCGATAAATTTTACCATCAACGTCAATTATCTGTAAATACTTTGTTTAAAAAAGGTGAAAATAGTACAGAAATCTAAAAATAAATCTTTACAGGTTACTGTACTATTTTCACTTTTTTTAAACAAGGAAATCTTAAATTTTATAAATAAAGCTCAACAACGTATACTTTTACAAACTATCTTTCAATTTAGTATTTTAAATATATAATAACTTAAAAGCATTTCACTTCTACAATTGAAATTTATTAAAATACGAGTACGTGTTGTTTTTTCAATATTTTATTTTTTAGAATAATACTTGTGTAATTATAACTATTTATATAAATACAAATAAAATTCATAATTTTCAGCATAACAGACAAAATTTATTGTATGATATTTTTACAAAATACATGTATTAATTTTTATATGTATATTTTATTGTTTAATCAATTGGAAATTTAAATATATGTAATCCATTACAACATTAAAAGAAAATAAGAGCATTTAAAAATATAAAATAAATATATAAAAGATGTTAATGTTTTTCAGAAAAATATATATATATTTAAATCTCTTTTTTCCAAATATTTATATATATATATATATATATATATATATATATATATATATATGTATATTGATACTTTTGGAAAAAATACACTTATAAATTTCTGACCTAAATATATATTTTTATGTTTTGCCACTTACAAATCATACAACAATACGTTAAAATATTTTATGATAACATATGTTTACGTGCTATAAAAATGAAAAACACTAAAATACCTAGATATTTAAATTTTGTCTAGAATGAAAATACATTCAGATGTGTAATAAACAAATAAGATTTTTTTGCTGACTTGTCAGTACCACGTGTGGGCCTCAAAACACAGACATCATATCCATTTGCCGTAGCTTTCATTACAAACGGCAAAACTAGCTTTGATCTATGATCGGCGGAACTTTAACACAAATGTGGTACACACATGCATCTCATCCCTTTCGATTTTCAGTGATCTTTCCGCTTTAAATGCATTTTTAAGTGACCTGGCAACGAATCCTTTAATAAATAACCATTCATGTTTTTATGGCTTTATTGACTTTTCGTATTTTATGATCAAGGATTCTTGAAATTAATAAATTATTGGAGGTTATTCAACCGAAATTTTATATTTTACTTGAAAAGTGATATATAACATGCATAAATTACTTTTTTTATTACCTACTATATTTTCTTTTTTTAAATAAAATCATGTAGATATAAAAATACGAATTTATTTTTAATATCAAATATTTTTACTAAATATAAATAAACTTCAAATAATAAATACAATTATGTACTTAATCACGAATATATTAAAAATATTTCATTAATTTCCTCCTTTAGTCATTTTTATAATTCATAGTATTATTTTTTTATGCAAAGTAATTTACAATTTTTATTTATTTTTAATTTATACAGTAAAAGAAAAATAAAATCTAATCTTTTGATTATATATATATATATATATATATATATATATATATATATAATTTTATCGTATAAAACTTGTTTAAAAATGATTAAAAATGACCATTACAATATCTAGTTAAATACAATAGTATCAAGGTTGAGTGAACGTTTTTGAATATATAAGAATATATAAATGTATATACTAAAAAGAAATTTGCTTATATATAAGTTACAAGAATAATTAAGGAATAAAAATATTAACTTATATAGACTCAGATTAAATTATAATAAAATGTGACATAGTTAAAGAAAACATCATAAAATGTGTGGAATGAAAATTAATTAAGAAAAAATTGGCAACACAAGATATTTTCATTTTTTATTTAGTTACAATTTAAGAATAATATACACTTAATTCCATAAAAAAAAATTTAATTTCACAATTGTATGTATAAAAAATACAACTTTTAGAAAATTTAAAATCTTACGAATATAGAAAACGATTTTAAAAATAAATAAAACGTTCAAGAGAACAATTAAACAAATAGTATCTTTGATTTATAGAAATTCAGATTTCAACCATCTCTGTATTATTATTATTATTTATTTATATGTATACTGTAAAGAGATAACTAATTTGTCATTACTCATAAATTAAATTAAAAATTATATATATATATATATATATATATATATATATATATATATATATTATATAGGTGTGTTTGTATAAATATGATGTCATTTGGATATACTGGTCAATATTAAAAATTGTTATCATACAGTATAAACTTACTTATCAGTGGTTATTATCTACATTAACTATATATACATATTAAAAAACCATATGATAATACATGTTAGAAATAATACATGTATATAAAAAGAGAAACAGGAGAATTCTAAAGAAAGCCCAAGTACGCACGTTTTGACGAAACTGGAAAGTTTAAAATGAAATGACTCAGCTATACAGCAAAAAGAGAATTTCAACAATAAACACCAAATATTATTGATTAGGAACTCAGACATATAAAAATCATTTAAAAAGAGATTTATGGGAAAATAGGATAAAGATCTGAGAAAATTCTTCGGTATAGAATGGAAGTTTAGATTGAAAACATACTTAGTTCAAAAATTTTCTTGATTAATTTAAAAGAACAACATATTTTTCATATATAATTTATTAAGTATTCATGTATATATGTATTTATAGTTGTTTAAAAATTTCTAGACAACATAGTTAAAAACAGAGACAAAAAAACTTTTCCTAATTGGGTTATCATTCTAGGTTAGAGCTTTAAAGCTTAACGCATATTATATATATATATATATATATATATATATATGTATATATATATATTTGTGTGTGTGTGTATGTGTGTATAAAAAGATGTATAAAAATACCCAGGAAAAGACCCATGTATAGATGAGCCAGGAAGATAAAAAAAATTCATCACTATGGACTGAAAAAGAATCGGTTGAAGTGAAGATTTTTGGGAAAGGTCTTCATTCAGTAATAGATTGAGAGGCGAATATTATAATAAATTTGATTTTAAGTACATGGTATATAAATTATGCAAACTGTTAAAATAATCATTTAAAAAATATTCAATTTGTAATTTAGTAAATATATAAAAATCTCTAAATTATTTACATCATACATAAATAAATAAAGAAAAAACTGCAACGAAGTTACATTATTATAAATTGTATGCGATGAATAATTAAAAAAGCATCGAGTATCGACATACAGACTGCATGATTTTGTGTTGAGTATATTTCACATGTACTTTGTCGAATAATTTCATAAACGGGTGTTCTGTTATATCTCAAATCATAAATCTGTATTTGCTATTTTTAATGGCATCGTACAGCTAGTTACATTTGCCTGAAAACACGTTGAGCAGTAAAAGCAACGATGATACTGAGACCAATACGAATAGAGCAGAATGTGCGTCGTCGCTAAACAAATAAATATTCGTAATGATTCTGAAGAAAGTTCGTCCGCAGACACGCCACTAATCGCTACGCGGTCGTTGCAGCCAACAGGACCACACACACGTCCCCGCTGTAACGAATGCTATAAAAAAGATTTGTGTATTCCTTTTGTAAAGGATGTCATGATATTCGGAGAGTACTTCGAAAAATTTAGTATCGCTCTCATCTATATGCATCTACCCGATACTTGGATGATATTTCGAAAATAAAAATAATATCGAACGATTCTTATCCAGTAAATTTTATTTAATGATAATAACATTTGTGGAGAAAAATTTAACGCACTCATCATGAACTTCTCTAATACTAGTATATTAATTTCTACATGTATATCATAATTATGCTTACAAGCACAATTATTTCACTTTATTCAAGTCATTATCAGTTTTACTGATCTTCGAAAATAAATAATTTTAATAAAGTGAAGTAAACTTTAATACACAATGATAATATTCGCCTAATTTAAATCTTATAACATTTTCTTTCTTCATATATATAAATATATATATATATATATATATATATATATATATATATATATATACATATATATATACATATATATACCTTGGCAAATATCTTCCACAGGACTTTTAATTTCGCAGCTATGTAAAAAAAAAAGCGGAAGGGAGATTTTTTACAACGGCAAATTATACTCTATCTCTATTTACGCAGGACTTTTTTACGTGGCAAATTATATTGATTTACGCGGCACTTTTTATACGCGGTCAGATAGATTTTTCATTTTATATAAATTTTTATGGAATTTATTATATATCAGAGTGACACAAATTTTTACTTGAACGTATAAAAGCACAATATAAATATATAAAAGTTGATTGTTTTGAATTACAGTAGCAATAGTGACACCGAATAAAATTTATCTACTTTTGTCTTCTAAAACGCCATTATTTTTTTGTTAAGCTATGTGAAATAAATATGTGTTTCTGCACCTTTACTAGCTTTTATTTCCAATATTTTTTCTATTGTACTGACAGACTCAATTTACGCGATTTTCATACGCGTAAAACAAATCCACGTGGAACGGACTTCGCACTATTGAACTTTGAAACTTCGCGTAAATTGAGGGACGGGTGTGTATATATATATATATATATATATATATATATATATATATATATATATATAGTTTATATTCAGTAAAAACTATTCCATATAGTTAATATCTCATTTTTGTATTTGTATTTATTTTAAATAATGGCTCCTGACTGCAAAATATACTTTTAAACATTACCTTTTCTTTTTTCAAATTCTGTTAAGATTAATCAGATTTAATATTTTTTTATTAAAATAAAAATAGAATTGAAAAACTTGATGAGTATATAAAAAATAAATAAATCTAATCACTATATCTCTTATAAATATGAAAATATACCAAATAAAATTCTAATATCGGAAATCGTTACATTAAATTATTTGTAGAATATCTAGCATAAGACAATTTTTTAATAACAAGTACTTTTCTTTTATGGAAATAATAATCATGCAATAAAAATTAAATTATAAAAAAATCAAATTTATTGTATTTCATAAACTTATTCTGAAATAAATATCATTGCTTCTTGTTAAAAGTACTTTTATCTCCAATAGAAATATTTAAGAGCATTAAAAAAAATAACAGTAAAAATTCAAACCATGGTTTTTATTAAAACTTTTTAAAAATTGACCACCATTTATAAATATTACATTCTATAAAAAGAATAGTTAGATATATTTTTTTCAAAAATAATAAATGTACGTTTCAAATCATTTAATCAAATCTAAATAAATTCAAAAAAATCTAATAAATTGTTGAACATTTTTTATTGAAATATAATTTTAATGAACTATACAAAATTAATACTAATAATACAATATAGTATTTTTAACTACATATAAAACGTGTTCTATAAACGTTACTAGAAAATAAAGATACAATTTTATTGTATCTTTATTTTCCAGTAGACTACACGCGGCAACATTCTACAATATGCTAGTCGTCAGATAGTCAGACAATTGTAAACAATGTCTTCCACCGATACGGAGTCGTGTTTTCTTTCACCATACTCAAACGCATAATTTACGACATCCGCACACGAGAGTAAGCTGTTTTATATCTCAATTTTTTGGTCTAATACAAAACAACGTATTTATGAATACAGAAAAAATCCACAACCCCGCATAAAATACGGTAATGGGTTCCTAGAAAAAACGTTTTTCATCACAATCGAATCGAAAATGAAAACTCGACACGCAGATTTTATTTCAAACTAATAAAACAGGAAAAAATCGTTTTCTTTTAAAATAAGTCATGTGAACCATTGCCAATTCACTTGTAATAAATTGTATTTAATGACTGATTTAATTATCAAATCATTATTGATTTTGTCTTTATTTTTCGTTTTAATTGAGATCTATTAAATGTATTTATAGAATTAAATTGAGAATATATAAAGCTAATTAATTCAAAAGAAGTTTAACTAAATATTAATAAAATTATTTGTTAATATCTAAAATTAATTTTGTAAATAATAATCCTAATAAGTTACTAATTAATTTGAATAAAAAAAATTATCCTAAAAAAATCAATCAAAAATTTATTTACAGTGTAGAAAAAACATAAAATGGCATTAAATATATTTCTAAATGACGATAAATAACAATAAAAGAAGCATTTACAGGAAAAATCATTATAAATAAAATATAAAACACATTTTTTAATAGTTTAAAAAAAGTTATTTTAATATTTTATTAAATATTAACAATTTTAGTTCTGTTTTTGTAAAATTTCTTTAAAATACTCAGATATAATGTTGACAGAAATAATCCTTATGAAACAAAAATGAGCTTCCAAGAAAATGAATCATTGTATACATTATTTGAAAAACTTACAAAAATATAATGACAGTTTGTATCGAGCCACATGTGTTATTAAAAACATGATCATTTTTTAATAACAAATTGCTTTATTTAAAGCTGTTTAAGTACAGTCCAGTTCAATAGTTTATATATATATATATATATATATATATATATATATATATATATATATATATATATATAATAAACCTGTTTGAGATTGAAAGTTCAAAAACAGAATTTCCACTTTTGGAATACTCTTTACACTAATACATTTTACCAATCTTAATCTGATTTTTAAATATCATAACTGAGGAAATTTTGTATTTTGAAAATATTGCCACGAAAAACTATAAACACTAAATCCAAACATCTTTGCAAAATATAGAACTTTTCTCAGTTTTTTTTTTAATTCCACAATTTCATTTTAACCTATCATTACTTCTATCAAAGATAGAAAAAGGTGCTATTATTTGATTAAAATCCTCATAGGATGGATAGGCCATAAAAATGTTAAACTTACGAAGTAAAATCGTGAATTTCCGTTTACTTTTCAAACTTTTTTACTCAGTTCTTTGATTTCACTAATGCTATCAACCGTGATATGCCTGATTCAAATTGATAAACCTTATTCGATATTTTTGTAATACATTTTAGTTTTATTCGTTTTAGTATTATAATATATCACTCAATCCAACACCACAAGATTTTATGTGTTCAATAATCAGTTATCTCAATCATTTATTGTTAAAATTTATTTACTAATAAGCATTTCGATGGCTATTCCATCGAAATTAAATACACTGCTTTATAAAATCTAAAATAATTAAACAATAAAGTCAAATAGTAAATAAATTATTGAATATTTTTATAAAATTTCAATTTTTGTATTAAACAGATCTTAATTCTTACTATGTTTCAAATTGTAAATTGTAATCACTTACTTATGTTTCACTATATTAATTTTTATTATTTTTATGAAATGAATATTTGAAATGTATTTAAAAAAGATAATATTTTATTATATATACATTTGTTTTTGTGTAAGAAAAACCTTCTAGCTTCGTTATTATTTAACAACATAATATCATTTATGTTTAATATAATACAAATATTTCTAAATATATATAAAAGTATTTATCAAATAAAAAGAATCTAATTGTGTATTATAAAAATATTAGTTCCATTTGTAACAGATATTGACATTATTTATATATGAAATAGAAAAATATTCGAATAAAAATTCTAATAAATTAAACTACGAGGGTAGTCCCAGAAGTACCCAACCCAACAAAGAAAACACAAAAATTTTGAAAAAATATATATTTATTTTTCAACATAATCTCCTTTCAGCTCTATACACTTTTCCCAGCGATGTTCAATAAGTTCGATACCCTTTTTATAATAAGAACTGTCTTGCTCCTCAAAATACCCATTAACTGCCGACATCGCTTCTTCATCGTTGGGAAATCTTTGACCACTGAGCCATTTTTTCAAGTTTGGGAACAGAAAATAATCCGAGGGGGCTAAATCTGGCGAATAGGGTGCATGAGGTAGCAATTCAAACTTTAATTCATTAATTTTGGCCATTGCAATAACGGATTTGTGAGCTGGTGTATTGCTTGATGAAACAACACTTTCTTCTTAGCCAAATGCAGCCGTTTTTGCTTGATTTCTTCGCTCGAACGTTGCAATAAGTTCGCATAATACTCGCCGTTGAGAGTTTTTCCTTTTTCAAAATAGTCAATGAAAATTATCCCACGCGCATCCCAAAAAACCGACGCCATGACCTTGCCTGCAGATGAAACGGTCTTCGCCTTCTTTGGAGCCGATTCTCCCTTTTCAGTCCATTGTTTTGATTGTTCTTTTGTCTCGGGTGTGAAGTGATGGACCCATGTTTCATTCATGGTTATGAAACGGCGCAAAAATTCTGCTTTGTTGCTGTGAAACTTCGCTAAACACTCAATTGAAACATCTTCATGACACTGTTCTTGCTCGAGTGTGAGAAAACGCGGCACCCATCTTGCACACAGCTTTCTCATGTCCAAATTTTCAAATAATATGCGATGTACCGCACTTTTTGAAATGCTTACTATGTCTGCTAGCTCGCGCACTTACTTACAGTCGACTATCATCCAGTACCGCTTTGTGAATTTTCTTCACCATTTCTGGAGTCGTCACCTTATTTGGTCGACCACTGCGATGCTCGTCTTGGCAGCTCGTACGGCCTCGTTTAAACTCTACTACCCAATATTTCACTGTTGTAAACGAAGGAGCAGACTCACCCAGAGTAGAATCCAGTTCAGCTTTTATATTGGTTGGGCTGAGGCCTTTCAAATAAAAGTATTGTATCACGTAACGATGACCAATTTTCTCATTTTCACAAATTCACTGAAAACGTTCACTATTGATGTCTGCCAAACAAATACTAAACAACGTGGCGTCCTCAAACTTGAAACATATGCTTTATAGATTGTGCACTTTCTAATACAGTGATATTTTTCAAACAACTACCGCCATCTCTAGGTCAGGCCGGGTACTTATGGGACTACCCTCGTATATGAAAACAAATAATATTTTCTGATGATGTACATTTGTACATATTTGAATCCTAGTAAAACACGTAATGCTCATTAAGAATTATACTTATTTCAGTACTTGTCGTAGAGTTTATTTATCCACGACTTAAATTATTTCTTTACAATGTGTCTTGTATTATTCGTTATTCATCTTAAAAGTGAACTTGTTCTAGGGTCATACAAATTAAATCAACAAATGAAGAAATATAGATTTTGAATAATGAATGATATATTATTTATACTTTCAATTTCAAAACATTCTCATTCGAGCACAGTGCTTTCTTAAAAATATAACTCTTCCATTTAATTAAATGGGTTTATTTAATCCTAATATGATTCTTTAGAAATTTAATTACAGACTCAAATGTATATATATTTGTATATAAACATATATTTTTTTTGTCCCTTTAAAACAGATTTAATAGTGTTCTATGCAATTAACATATATAGATAGTTTGTCGTTAAATATATTGTATAGATTTAATATTATTTCCTTTATGAAGGGTCGAATCATAAACCACCCATGATGAACATAAGGTCGTTGGGTCAAAATGTATGCCAATATTATGTCAACACGGAAGACAACTGGCGCCGGTGTTCATCTATAGATCGTACATTCAAAAAAAGAGCAACTCGTTTAAATCAATATTGGAAGAATTAAATATTTACCTAATAATTATTAAAATTCTGTTTTCTGTTTAATCTATTTAAATAAACAGTTCTTTTTTTATACACTTAACCTAAAAACTTCTATCAGCTTTCGTTTTATTAAGATGTTTTTGATCAATGCCTTATATTAAATTGAACACGCTGACTAGAATTATCACTGTGTTTGAATAATTTAAAAACATTTGTAAATATCTTACTTACAACTAAAAATAGTATATCAAGTATATACATCTATACATTTGTATTGTTTTTATATTTAGCATTTTTTTCTATACAGTAATTCAGAATATTGTAAATTAAATCAACCTTTTTTTCTTTTTAACTGTACATATCATTTCTTGTTTGTGCGTTGTATCACTTTTCACTTTCATACAAAAAACTTATTACTTTAACACCACAAAATAATGTAAAATTTTCAATAATTAATAATTAAATTAATAATTTAATACTACAATATTTAAACACGTCAGAAAATTTTAATTGAAACAAGTAAAGAAATATCCTTCTTTACAATCTTAAAATATAAATAATAATATCTATGTTACACAAATAAATTTTAACCCCAACACCACAATCATTTAAAGTGTTCAATAATCACTTATTCTTCACTTATTATTTATAATAATATAATTTATAATTATATCGGCTGATGCATTTCGATGGCGACTCCATCATCGTCAGAGCATTTCTGAAGTGATTATTGAATACTTTAAATTATTGTGATGTTGGGGTTAAAATTCATTTGTGTAAAGTGAATCAGCCACAGTTCCAAAACAACCAATAAATAATATCTACGTTTTTCTTATTATTTATAATTCTATTTTTTTTTTATTATGACTAAGGTATATTATTTATTTTGTAACTGTGGCAAAATCATTTTATTATAAATGAATTCTCTCTCCTAACACCACAATATGTTATAAAGTGTTCAATAATAATTTATTGTTTACTTTGTTGTTTATAATAACAATGAGTTAAGCATGTCGATGGCAATATCATTATTATCAGAGTTTTTTTGTTATAAAATTTTCTTAAAGCCTTTCTGTTATAAAAAATTATAACAAAAAAACTAATGATGATGGCATTTACATCAAAATTTGCATTAACACATTGATATTATAAATAATAAAGTGAACAATAAATTATTATTAAACACTTTATAACATATTGTGGTGTTGAGGATGATAATTCATTTGTATTGAATATTTTTATTGAGATATCATCTTTTTTGTAAATGATACATATTTTCATTTCTTTCATTATCCTTAATTTGATATGCAATCAAGTATTTCTTCTATCAATAGGATTAAGTTCAGTTTCTTAAATAACTTATTTTTAATAAATTTCGAATATTTATCAATAATTTGAATTTATTTAAAATTATAAATAAATATTTTTTTTATATCACATAAAGTCATTAATATAAGGTGAATATATATTTAACTAATTTATTAATTTTTATCTAACTTTTCACCTAATTGGTCATTTCTTAGAATTTGAAACTAAAATTTATCACCAATCAATTTTATCAATAAATATTACCATTATTATTTTTTTACTGTAGTTAATTCACACATATTAATCAAACATTCGATTTTTCATAAAATAACGCGAACAACAAATTATTATTGAACATTTTTATAAAATTGTTTAATATTCAGGTGAATAATTAATTTGCAAAATCCAAATATAATTATATTAATTTAATGACTAATAGGAAAATATATTAAAAAAAAACAGAAACACACATAAATTTAATTACGTTATCATACACTTGGAAACAAAATAATTCTTCCACTTGTGTTATTGCTCACTACGTCCATCAACAAAACACCACTTGTGATCTTTAATGGCAACATGATCTCGAATGCAGAATATTTCGTGCCATGCCACTCCGTTTAACACTTATCTAATATTATGGATTTATCTTATCAGAACGCATGCTGTAGTTGAAACTTCTCTGTTATGTTAACACACAATAATTTGATAATTTTAAAATTGAAACAAAACAGATACACATTCATCGACAAAAAGGATCCTTCATGCCTTTTAATTATATTTTTTTATAATAGCGTAAATAATGACAAAAATGTACTTTTCATGTACTTACAAAAATAAATGTAAAATTTTTAAAAAGAGTAATTTTTTCTGTTTTTCTTCATTTTTTCGGATTTATCGTTTTGGTAAATAATTATTGGAATAATTAATTTGTTTCCAATATTTTATTTAAACGTACGTTTTATCAAAATGTTATTTTGTTAATATTTTTTACGATAAAACTCATTGTAAGATATATTTTAAAATATTTTAAAAAGCAATGACTTTATTAAAAATAAACTTACTATTAATCATAAATATTTAATAACATTAGACATTAAATCATTTTTTTATCATTTTTTCTTTATATTTTTCCTGTATATTTCATTATGTATGTATTGTAGCTATATATACGTATTAAGTTTTTTTTTTTTTTTGTATATTGTAATCAGTATTTTCCAATATGAAATAAACATAATTACATTAATTTTAATTAGTATACATTTAAAATGATAATTCAAATATTAACCTAAATTCCATTTCTTGATTATCTTATAAAAAAGTAGTAGTATTTTTATATTATTTTCAGATAATTTATATTAAACAGTGCGGTCAACATTATTTCATTCTATTAAAATTATTATATTCAATTATTTTGTATAAATAAATATTTTATTTGATAATTTTATTATAAATATCAAGACGGTAATATTTGTATATATATATATATATATATATATAAACACACACATATGCTTACATATTATTCATAATCCTGAATCATATTATAAATGGCGCTTACTATGTATACCAGAGGCGACCAATCTTTGAGATATTGGTGGCGACTTTTTTAGTGAAAATGTACCTGAGGGTGACTATGATTTTTTTAAGAATGTACTTACGAATTGGTGTTTTTTTTTATAAGAACTTTTTAGGTACTCACAAATATTGGTGACGTTTTTAGAAGATACTTACGAACTGATGACTTTTTTCTATAAAACAAGAACTGACGAAGACATTTTACTATGACTACTATTAAATTACCTATAAATAATTATTTTCTAGAACTGGTCCTGAATTTTAAAAAAAAATCAAGGAAATATAGAGAAAAAAAATTAAAATTATTATTTTGGAATTGTATTAAAATAAATTAGATGCAAATTTTACAAAAAAAATACGAAGTAAAAAAAATAGAATTTTTTTTATTTTGATGACACTTGGCATTGCATAGTATCAGCAAGTTTGTCAAAATTTGGTTCGTATGAACTTAAACTAATTCTTAAACACGATTCTAAATGTAGATCCGATAATTGTGACCTATGTTTAGTTTTTATCGCATTTATGCAAGAAAATGCTGATTCGCACAAATACGTTGAACCAAAAAATGTATTCAAATATGAATTTATCACTATAATTTCTCAATGTTCACGTCAGCTTCGCGGGCGACTTCCAGGCCTTGCGGTCGATTGATCAACCGCGGTCAATGTCTTGGCCGCCCTTAATGTATACAATGTTAATAAAAAAATTATCACTATCTTCAAACTTGCATCATGGTATTAGAAAACACAAAAAGATAATTATATATGAGATATGCAAAATAAGCTATGAAATTGAAATTAGAGAATACTTATTGAACGCAGGGAATTGAAAGACTTAAGAAATCATCATGGTTTGCAATCAAGAACGAAAATGCCAAGTAACGAAACATTTAATTTAATTAACTAAATTTTAATTATTAAAGGGACTTGTAAAAGGCATTTTAAAAGAGAATAACAGCCACAGAATAGAAGAACAATAGCTTGGCAATATCAAAATAAATATTATAATAATAATAATAAAAACATTAATAATTTAAGATTTACTTAAATGAATCTGTAGGCATCTGATTTAAAAATAAACAAATATTGTATATATACATATATATATATATATATATATATATATATATATATACACCTTCCCTCAATTTACGTGGAGTATCTGTTCCACGTGGATTTGTTTTACGCGAATGAAAATCGCGTAAATTGAGTCTGTCAGTACAATAGAAAAAATATTGGAAATAAAAGCTAGTAAAGTTGTAGAAAGACATATTTCACATAGGTTAACAAAAAAATAATGACGTTTTAAAAAGCAAAAGTAGATAAATTTTGTTCGGTGTTACTATCGCTACTGTAATTCAAAACAATCAACCTTTTATATATTTATAACGTTCAAGTAAGAATTTGCGTCACTCTGACATATTATATAATAAATTCCATGAAAAACTATATGAAATGAAATCTATCAGACCGCGAATAAAAAGTGCCGCGTAAATCAATACCGCGTAAAAAAAGTCCCGCATAAATAGAGGTATAATTTGCCGCGTAAAAAAAACCCGCGTAAAAAAGTCCCGCGTAAATTGAGAACGGGTGTATATATATACACACGAGGGTCGTTTAATGAGTATAGTAAAAAAGTAAGAAAAACTAAATTGAAAAATTTAATTAAATTAATTAATTAAATTAAATACAATATAAAGAAAATGAAATCAATAATACACATTCCTTCAATCATATTTCTTTTATATTAATATATATATAATTGAAATAATACCCTACCTTCTTTTATACCAAATATAAATAATTAAATATTAATTCTAATTAAATATAAATACGTGCGAATATTAATTTATGTGTTATTTATTTATATACAAATATATTACATCAATTTTTCTATGAAATGTCTACTAATTGATGTTTTCATATTTTTATATGAATATATATTTGGAAATATTAATTTTTATATATATATATATATATATATATATATATATATATATATATCTTATATTCTTGTACAATTATTTAGAAAATTGATATGATTAAATATTTAATTTTAATATGTTAAAAATCTTTTACATATATTTTTTTAAAAAAAAAATAAAAATAATTTGTTTCATATGATGCAGAGATACGTATTTTTAAGAAATTTTTAATGTATTTTAATATATGACTTTTTTCAGTAATTTTTTGTCATTGCATGCATGTACATTGTATGCATATATATATATATATATATATATATATATATATATATATATATATATAATACAATACTAAATAACCAAATATATTAAATATTGTATCAAACACATATCATCAAAGATGTGTTATATTTATCAGTCATTATTTTATTTGTGTACGTTGTAAAGACTTAATTATAAATAGATCTTACACATAATTTAATAAAGGGGTACCATAATGACAACATAGCTGTAACCCTTGTCCCGAATATACCAGTAATAAATCATTGATGTTATAGCCAAAAAAGCAATTTGATGGGCCATACTGTTTACATCACTGTTTCAGTTTTATCACAGGGTCGTATTTATTTATTTGTTTAAAATTTCGAATTAATATATTAAAGAAAAATGTTATATACATATATTATATACATATATATATACTCACACACACACACACACATATATATATATATAAATATATATACAATTTTTAATCCATCGCTGACTTTTGATTTTTTTAATATCCTGATATGTTAAATATATACATATACATGTTTTATTATTAAATTAAATTTTTATAAACTATTTGTAAATAAATAGTTTAAATTATAAAAGAATTTAATTTTTACTTGCATACGATTTTACCCATGTTATCTTTTCTATAACTTTTATAAAACAGACGTCATAAACTTTAGTGCCTGATATTTATGGTTGCTACTTTAATGCTACTTTTTAATTATATATATATATATATATATATATATATATATATATATATATATATATATATATATATATATATATATATATATATATATATATATATATATTTATGGTTATATGTTATATTGTACATTACATATTGTTGTCTGATGGATTGATTTAAATATTATTTATTGCAAAATACCATGTTAAGATATTTTTTATGCTCTTCACTGAATCAGTCATGTATTAATTCTTTTGTTAATTATACTTATATACATATATTCTAAAACAATACTCTGAAAAAAAAAATTTGATGCATTTGCAATGTTTGAAAAGTTAACAAAATTGAAATGCATATTTGTATTCGACATAAAAATTATTGTAAATACCATTTATTACATCTAAGAGAAAATATAACCTAAGTGATTTTTAGATTGTATTTTTCATTTTTAAATCAAATTGCATCATCAAATACACAAAAAAAAATATATTTGTATTTAAAATTTTTAATGTAATATCCATAACATTAATTAATTCATTTATTAACATTTATAAATATATTCATTCATTTTATTTATGTAAATATTATATATAGGTATACACCTATTCAAATGATTCATTTAAGAATAATTTTGTTTAGCAATAACGTTTGGGTTTCTTTCTAAAAATGTTTATTACGTACTATATAAGTTAATTCTATTTAGTTTTTTCTATATTTTCAATTAACGTAATCACTAAAAATAGGTATTATCACACATATTAATAAGCATACATATATAAGCACATAGAATATACATAAAAATAATTGTGCATATATAAATACTGTACGCAAATATTCATTGGAAATTTCTTTATTGTATATATATAGAGTCATCCAAAAGTGACACCTAGATTGGTACACTATTAAAAGAAAACATATATATATATATATATATATATATATATATATATATATATATATATATATATATATAGAGGGTGGTATGTAAGGAAACATTTGTATAGTTTCTAAGGTTTCATTTTAATAGTTACTTCTAGGGGTCACATTTAATAAAATACAAATCTATATATACATATATATATATATATATATATATATATATATATATATATATATATACTAGGATGACAAAAGCAAATAGACACTATATATTTAAAAAACATATATTTATTTCGAAATATAATAATTTAACAATAATAAGTTTTTAATTTTTCAGTACTTAATAACATCCCCTTTCGTCACGTATAATGATTAGACTCTATTTAGAAGAGAGATAAATAAGAGAACCTATCAATTACCTCCTGAGGTAGACTTCGCCATTCCGTTCTCAATGCTTCAAATAATTCGCATTTATTACTAGATCGATGAGATCTCTTGTTTGCAATACATGCCAAACTTTCTCAATAGGGTTCATATCGGGCGATTGGCCCGACCACGGCAGAATGAAAACCTCTTCTTTCGTTTTCCAAGCTACAGTAGTTTTTGCCTTATGGAAAAGAGCACCATCTTTTGTAAATAGATATCTGTCTTTTTGTTAAATATTTTTCGTAAACAATGGCAGTAATGCTTCTCTTAAAATGTCTATATATTTTGCAGCGCTGAATTTAGAAAAAAAACATAAATTGATGTTACAAATTCAAACACGTATTCTGTAAGGTACCTATTAACGTCTGTCACCCTAGTGTATATATTTTTATTATAGTTTCATTGAAACCTACATTTTTACATGCCTATCAATAAACTGAAACAGAAAAATTAAAATTGAATCACTAGTCAAATGAAATCTGTTACTAACTCTAACTTAATATAAGAAAAAATATTATTAGAATGTACATACGTATATACACAATATTTTATAAAACTATTTAATTTAATTTTTTTATAAAAAAAACTACATATAACTAGATAATAAGCAATAAAAAAACCTTTTTTTCTTCTGTTTATTGGAATTGAAATACAATTTTCATTATAAATTATTTATAATAAATGATTTCAATGTATAAACATAATGTGGAATAAATACATTTTAGTAGACATACAGTCTGCTACTTCATTGCGTTTATTATTTTTAACTGGAACTATATTTTGTAATAAAAACATACGTGGTTATACTTACATACAATGATGTAAGTTTTAATATTGTCATACATGGAATCACTGTTAAAATATTATATACAAATGATATTTAGTTTATATTATTATTAATGTTCTGTTTCGTAATGAATTTTCTAATAATGTATTTTTAGTATGATTAAAAAATAGCTTTTCAAATCTGAAAAAACTGAATTCCAATCCTTTTTCTTGGAAAAATAAAAATAATAATACGAACTAATTCTTAGAAACAATAGACCTACCTTTGAATAATTATCATATTTCAAAGTTTCTCTTGCTCTATCTGTTCATGACATTTTGTGAACATTTATCATATATAATAACATAAATAAACTTCACTTAACTAAATAAGAAACCACATGACACGTAAATAAAAATTTTGATATAAATAAGACAAATAATTATCTGTATATTATTGTTAAATGAAATCATGTATGTACGTAAATTGGCTTAAAATTAATCATAATTTAAATCATATTCTGAAGAATTTCTTACAAGTAAAAAATAAATGTTTATATATTCATATATTCTGTTTATATTCATATATTCATTCAATGTATTCTAATACAAATCGAAGTTTCTTTTATATTCCAGTCTTATAGCCTTAAATATAATATCAATAATAAAAAAATCTACTCAAGAGTAAAAATTCTAAAAATATCTATTTGAAATAATTAAATATACATTTATATTCAGTGTAAAAAGGTATAGACTTTATTCTAAGAAATATTTAGAAATAATAAAATTTCATTGTTCATTTTAAATGGAGAAAATTTAAAAATATTTCGATATTAAAAATAACAGTGAAGTATATTTAAATATTTTATTATTATTTTGTTATTTTTCATTAAATTTTCTCAAAAAATTATCATTTTTAAAAATTGATTTTCTGGTCAAAAATTGAACATTAGAATTAAAATAAAACTAATAATAATTAAAGTAGAGTTTTCAAACACAAAACGATTTTTTCATAGAAAACAGTGAATTAACTATTCAAATGAAATGTTAACTAAAAAGCTTTATTTTTAATTTCTAACTAATTTTATTTGCACTAAATCTTTAATATTTTTATTAAAAATATTTATTGAAAATCAAATTTCACTTTTGTACCCGAAATCTTATATTTTTAATAATATAAAAATGTTTTTTCGAATTTTTGAAGTTTTAATAAAGTGTTAAATTATTAAAAAATCCATTTTTGGTTCCTAAAATTATATTTTCTAATAACAAACGTTATTTTTATGAGAAAATGATTATTTTCTATTCAGATAATTGATTTATATAAAAAAATTTTGAATCGTAGTGAAATTTGAAATTTACAATTTTTGACTATCAAAAAACAACGACCTATAGTATGTAAATTTTCTCAAAAAATTAAAATTTTTGAAAATTAATTTTTCTGATCTTAAATTATAGAGTAGTTATAAAATAAAGTAAATAAATAACTAAAATAGCATTTTTCAATTCCAAACGAATTTTTTTATAAAAAAACTTCGAATTAACTACTGAAACGAAACTAAAATTGAAAAATCAGTATATTAATTTTTTAGCAAGATTTTCCTGCACTAAATTTCTAGTTTTCTAATTGAAAATATTTATTAAACATTGAACTTTACTTTTTTACTCAAAATCTTATAATTTGAAGAGTACAAAAATTTTTTTCTGCATTTATGAAATTGTATCAAAGATGATAAATTATTAAAAAAATCATTTTCTGCTACTGAAATTATATTTTTCATCAACAAAAGTTACTTTTATGAGAAAATGATTATTTTTTATTCAAATAATCGATTTATATCAAAAAATATTGAATCGTAATAAAATTTAAAATTTTCAATTTTTGACTCTCAAAAAACGACGACCTATAGTATGCAAATTTTCTCAAAAAATTAAAATTTCTGAAAATGGATTTTTCTGGTCTAAAATTAAAGATCAGTAATCAAATAAAGTAAATAAATAATTAAAACAGAAATTTTGAACACCAAACGAATTTTTTTATAAAAAAATCCGAATTAAGCTGTCAAACAAAGCTAAAATTGAAAAATCGATATTTTTATTTTTCAGAAAGATTTCCCTGCACTAAATTTCTAATTTTCTAATTGAAAATATTTATTGAACATCGAACTCTACTCTTTTACTCGAAATATTATAATTTGAAGAGTACAAATTTTTTTCCTAATTTTTGAAATCGCATCAAAGATGGTAAATGGTTAAAAAATTAATTTTTTGCTACTAAAATTATATTTTATGAGAAAATGATTATTTTTTATCCAAATAATCGATTTACATCAAAAAATATTGAATCGTAATGAAATTAAAAATTTTCAATTTTTGACCCAAAAAACGACTGACTTAAAAATTGTTTTTTTAAATCTAAAATAAATATTTAGTAGTAAAATAATCAACAGAATGATAAAAATTTCATTTTAGAAGACAAAACGTATTTTATTCAGAGAAAATTGTCGAAATCACCATCAGCTATAAACAAATTTTAATCTTCTCAGCTTCTACGCAGTATCAGTTGTTTTGAAAATAACGTTTACATAGAACTATAAAAATTGTAAAAACTAAATTAAACTTGGACAATTTAAATCAATTGAAATAAATAATTTTGTCGATTTTAAATACTACAATCAAGATTAATCAATTTATATGAAATTTATACCATTCATTTATAAAAATGAATTATATATATATATAAAACCTATATATAAATATTCTCTTACGAAAAAAGAACTTTTTGATAATCCAGCTCTGATTTATCTACAAGTCAGTATATGCCAACGACGTTATTCACTGTTTACACGACGATTGCCTGGGGGCAGCAATAGCGACGCCATATTGTGGACAGAAGCCATATAGCAGCATATTGAGGTGTCATTGACAAATTGTAACATAAACTGATAGAATCCAGCTACTTGATGCTTTCTCACATCGTTATAACGGTAGTACTTCACATATACATTGCATATAATACATTTCATCTAAATAAAAAACACCTAATCTAAAGAACTTTCTTCGCACACTTTTAGACGGGTACATTTTAAAATATACGCACACAGATTACATTTATCAAATATTTAAGAAAAAAGATTAATAGTTATTTATATTACATAGAATAAACAACTTACTTGTAAATTTTACATTACATCATTTTTAACGATTTTATTAATAAACATCGTTAACGTTTATCAAAATTTTTAAAAAATTTGATAATATATATTTTCTCTTTTTTAAAAAGATTATGATTTTTATCACACATAAACAATATTCAACACTTGAAATATCATATTTTTAATAAAATATTCAATAATTAATATGATTTAATTTTCATACACCTTTATTTTTTTCGTTGAACTACAAAACTAAAAAATATTTTCAATATTTTTTAAATAACAAATTAAAAAACAGACAGATTTTTTAAAAGAAAAAACACCCAATATTAAGTTTTAAATTCAATTACAAAAAAATGGTCATTTTTACAATTTAGTCAGGAGAATGTCAAATTTGTTTTTATTAAATATATTGAACTTTTTAAAACATATATATATATATATATATATATATATATATATATAAATGTGTGTGTATACACTAAGTATATAGCATTTGTTATAAATTCGCAATCAAGTCATACTTGACGCAAATTGATCCCGCCATCGCGACGCCCATCCTAGGCATAACCGTCGCAGTTGCCTCCGCCACCACTGACGTCGTTGTCCGTTTGACATCTTGGGAGGTCTGCTCAGACGCCGCGCCACAAAGTGAGATGTATTTCAATTAAAACATTGAAGATTAAAGCGAAGCACACAACGCGTTAGCGACCGACGTCTGAGTTGAGATTGTGCTTGGGGCGTCAGCCAACAAAATCGAGGCACCGAAACATTTTCTTATAGATCGTCCACAATGACCAAACAAATATCATAATCGTGACGACGTTCATGATATTTATGTCGCTTGACCTATATGTATATATATATATATATGTATATATATATATATATATATATATATATATATATATATATATAATGAAAACCCCACACGATTAAAAAGTTATAACGGAACATTAATTTCATAAATTGAACAAAATTATTCAATATAGTGTACATTCCATTTTATAAATATTTATTTCTACACTCGAACGCATTTCTAATTAATATAGAATGTTATAGCAATTACATTCGTTTATTTTGTTTTTATTATCAAATCCGATAATAAAATAGAATAATGTCCAAAATCATGTATACCTAAATCTTTATACAATATTCCTCAAGTATTTATCTGCCAGCCGCACATTTTTAAAGTAGGGTTAAATAAGATCAGAATGTGCAATCCGACATGATAATAAATCATTTAAATATTTTATAGATCATTTAAAAAACTTATCACGTATGTAAGTATTATATATTCAATCTTTGAAGATTCATTTCAGTTTTATTATTTAAATTAAGTAAACAATTTCAAAAATATAAATATAAAATAATTTCGTGTACGGCTAGATTTGAAATTTAATTCAATTCTGTAATTAAAGGGTAGATTAAGGAAGTAAAAAAAAAATCAAAACATTTTCAATATATAATTTTATTTAAATCAATTAATTTTATATTCTTACGTACATTGCATTTAATATTTTAATAATAATACTCATTAAATAGGTATCATATAAAAAACTTTATAAAATTACATATTTATTGGGTCATCCAAATGTAACGCCTAGATTTGTGTTTTATTAAAAAGAAACTATACACGTTTCCTTATACATCACCCTATACACATGTTTCTTTTCAATAAAACACAAATATCTAGGCGTCACATTTGGATGATCCTGTATATAAACTTTAATACTTTTGTTACATTTTAAGTTTGTTTTCAACACTCTTTTATCATATATTTTGCTGAATGAATAAGTTTGAGAAATTGCCATTTTTGCAATATTGTATATCACCAAAAGCACAATTAAATTCAATCATTGTTTCTCGTTTATTAAACAATGTTTCATTTAAGAGTAAGTAAATAATTTTTTTAAATTTTTCACTCATTTTGCATCTTTTGCATCAAAAATGTACCTAGTTATATTTTTTACATTTTATGTAATTAAAAAAAAACATAAAAAAGAATAATAATAAAAAATACGTATTCTTCATATAACAAATTTAACGACTCTCATTCACATGGGCGTAAATTTCATATTTAATAAGTATTTTTTTTATATATTCATACATAATTGAAGAAGAAATTACAATATTCTCTATACATCATTTTTTTGATTACTATTATTTACCATTCTGGTAGGTTTAAATTTATAATATTCTATTATTTTATATGAATTTATTATTAGATTCATTTAAAATAAATTTGTTAAGTACATTTTAAATAAAAACAACCAATAAACAGAATACTCCAGATTATTTTAAGAATACTGAAAAATCTAAATAAAGAAATGCATCAAGAAAAACAGTTACAACAAAGTTGGAAACAAAAAATGACTAAATATTTCTATACTATGTATTAATCTATTGCAAAGCAAGACTAATAAACATTTAATTTAATTGACAATAATTATGTGACAATAAATCTTAATAACAATAATATGAACAGTGCAATAGATGCAATATATTGTTTAAAATGCACATTATATAATTTAATTTTAGTTAAACTACAGAAACAATCATATTTTGCATTCAACATACATTAAAATACTCTATAATATTTCGTCTTCTAATATGAAGAAATTCTGTTAAATATTTTTTTTTTAAAAAAACGATAATGACAGCATAAAATTGTAGATATTTTTAAAAACTAATCATTTTTATAAAGATATGAAAAAGAAATATCAGACGTGTATAATCGATTTTAAGAAGATAGAAAAATGTAAAAAAGACCTAAGTAATATAAAGAATTTAATTACTATATCATAATCTAAAAAAATAAAAAAGACAAAATAAAAGTGTTAACAAAAAGGAATGTATTTAAAATATTTTTATTGAGATATTAACATTACATAAAACAAATATTACATAAAGTAAATTGAAATTACTATTTTAATAAAACGTATTTTGATATTTATTACTTTATTTTATTTTATTAAAATTGTATACATTATAATTAAAATTTTATTCTGTGGAAAATCTAAATAAAAAAATTATTCATTTTGTTTCAGTATGTATACATAAGATAGATTTAGAATCTGCAGTAATTCATTCGAAATATATAATTTTCATACTTTTACTGTATAAAACCTTTATTAGCAATTCTTATAAACTTTTTTTTCTATAATAATTTAAATGTATTTATACAGGAAATAATACAGGAAATAAATACATTAAATGTTGTTTAATAATTTTTTTTACAAATAAACCGAATAATTATTCTTTTTTAATGTTATAATTATCTTCAACTTTACATTTGACACAAACACACACACACACACATACATATATAAATATATATATATATATATATATATATATATATATATATATATAAATAACTTAAAACCACAAATTCCATGTGGGGTGTCGAATTATATTTGATATACAAAAAATTATGACACTATTTTGACTAAAAGTTAAGTACAATATGCCTGTATATATTTGTATACACACACATACACACATATACAAATATATATATATATATATATATATATATATATATATATATATATATATATATACGAGGGTCGTTTGAGAATATAGTAAATTTATTTATTATTTAATTTAATTGATTAATTAATTAAATTAAATTTTTCACTTTAGTTTTTCTTCTTTTTTACCATACTTATCAAATGACCCTCGTATATATATATATATTTGTGAGCACGTAATAATAATTGTATCATGAAGTGAATAAAATACTTAAATTTTATAATAAACAATAAACAAATTTTCTTTTGATACTGGAACTCAATTTCGAGGTATTAAATGTAAATTTAAAACTTATTACTCAGTATACTCTTTAGTATAATCCATTATGTAAAATCATTCGTCTTTAGAAAAAGTTAAAAAAAAGATTTTTCTAATAGTTTATTTTTACACTTAGAATTCTTTTCGACAAGAAAATCGGTGCAATTACGTCAATGCATATTTAAATAACATTAGTGAGATACAAAATTTCTTTGTGTTATATTTATTCAAATGTTAGAATTATCCATTTTAAATTTACGTATATAAATATATATATATATATATATATACATACATAACAATCTATTGATAATTCAACCAAAATAAGATCGAAAAATAACTGGATTATAAAATTAAACAAGTATTAATAAGAAAATGACTTTTATTGTTGAAAACAGTTTAAGCACAGGTTAATATATATTTCAATATATGTTTTAAGGTAGTTAATTCACCAAAGCAACATTCTTTGTTTCTGAATTCAGAATAAACCGAAATTTAACGTTAAACTACCTGAATCGAAAACTATTTATAGTATCTCAAAAAATAACCAACTTATAAACTACACATTATCATATAAAAAAGAATCATTTTTTTAAAGAGCTTTACGAAATTGTCCATCAATTATAATTAATAGATGTAATAATGGAATATATATACAAAATTTATTCTATATTTTCGAACTAGTGATCTTAGTATTATCAGCATCCTGTTGAATCTTAAATTTAATGGATACTTAACCTCACAATGCTGCTATTGTATTCTTTATTATTTATTCTCGATCCATCATCATAACGATGAATCATGGTATTTTATTATTGGTTATGGTACGTCAAAAAGATTTATTTAAATAAGTTTTTTGAGAAACACCCCTCTTTTTCATTTAGATTCATTTTAGTATTTAGTTAATATCTATTTTATCGTATAGGGTCATCCAAATGTGACGCCTAGATTTGTGTTTTATTAAAAAAAAGTGGTGTATATGGAAACATGTATATACACCTATCCCTCGATTTACACGGTACTTTTTTTATACGATTTCGCTTTTACACGGTTTTCAAAATAAAAGATTTAAAAAGAAAGCTGATAAAAATGAACATTTTGGTTGTATACATATTTCTAGTCATTTTTTAATTCCGTTCTCCGATTAAGATTTCAGCGAGATATTAATAAATGCTTAACTCGATATGAGGAGATCTATAAAGATTTAACTAAAAATCAGACTCAATTGTAAATAACGGATTTCATTACCGAGTCTCGTAGAAAAGATTAATAATCTATGAAAGTGATGACAGTAATTAAACTTTTGGTTAAATTTTTTAAAGATCTTATATTTCTTGTTGCCATAAAATGAATTACATTTATGGAAATTTATGAATGGACTGTTATTTGTAAGTTTTTCAAGATATTTTATTTTACGTTGAAATAAATGACTGAATTATGTACATTTTAGACTGTTTTCGATTTACACGGTTTTGCGTATAAAAATCCACGATTTCGATTTACACGGTTTTTTGAGGAACCGATCTTCGAGATAGGTGTAGTTTCTTTTTAATAAAACACAAATCTGGGCGTCACATTTGGATTACCCTATATATAATTCGTAATCATTAGAATTTTCTATTTCTAAAAAGCTATCTTCCTCGTTTTAAATTCATTTTAATAGATTGGTAATAAACGTAATTTAAGAGAAACATAAATCCTAAATGCTAGAATAATTCAACTAGTCTAGACAATATGAAAAATTATAAAAAAAAAATGTATGGTAATTAATTTCAAATGTACAACATATAAAAATAAAAAGAGAAACAGGAGAATTCAAAAGAAACCCAAAGTTATGAATATTATAACAAGAGTGAAAAATTTTAAATTGAAATGGAGAAAGAAAAAAATACTACCCTTAAATGCCAAAATGTATTGATTGGAAACCTAGAAATATACAAAGAAGAAATTGATAAATAGATTTATGAAAATGAGTCGAAATGAAATGGAAAAAATACATTTGATTACTGGAAGTGGAAGTTTTGGGAAAGGCCTTCACAAAGATGTTAATGTTAAATTACATTTATAAAGAAAAATAAATATATTCAATTAAAACATTTTAAGTTTTACATTTTTAAACTTTATATTTTATCACAAATTACACTGTTTGACAAATTATTTCAATAATTATTTTTAAAAGTCTTTTATTTGTTTTTCCATGTGCAATATTAATTAACTCAGTAGGAAAATAAATAAAAAAGAATAAATATTTTGAAGAATGCCTTAATTTACTATTTTTAAAAATTATTAGTCATTTTAATTCACAATTTTATACTTTTATAATAAAGAAATCATAAATTTCCAGATATTTATTTTAATTAGCATATTTTATTCTAAAATATTTGAATAAAGTCAAATATTTGTAAAGTAATGTTATGTTTACTAAAAACGTGTACTATTATATACTCTACTTTATTTAAAATACTTTTTATAAAGTAATTACTTAAAATGAAAATGCTTAGATGTTATGACATTTTTTACTGCCGAATAAGAAATCTGAATTACTATAAATTTCATAGTTTCAAATAAATAGTATTTCGAATCAGTACAACACTTAAATATCGCTATAAACCATTTGAAAATATTTAACCTTGACTAATTTCATTTGAAAAATATTCGATCGTATCTTAAAATACTGTAAAACATCATACCTTCCTGTAATACTTACTGTAATAAAAGGAATTTTATTCACCGCCATGTGTGTAGGCGTCACCACACGCTTACAGAGGCGTGCCTTATCCTGTTATCCCTGGCTAAGCGGTCACGTGTTGTGTTCCCGTATATAAAACCACGTTGCTATTGGATGATTCTGAAAGATCTATTCGATAATTAGTTAAGCAAGTTATAAAAATTCTAATCATGCTTCCAGTTACAGCAAGAATAAAACATTCTTAGCCATGACTAAGAATTTACTTATGTGATATTTGTGTTTTCATAGGCGTAGCATATTGCAGTGTAACTAAATTTAGATCTTTTAAGAGTTTTCTCCGAACACTAAAATTTTTAATGTATCAAGAATTTTCATGTTAACCTGTAGCCGAGATATTCCACAGTTTTGATACTAACATTTCCTAACTCTGTATTATTTTTAATTAAATATTCATGTTCATAAAACGTTTCTGGAAAAAATCAACATGAATACAGTAGTTTGTTTTTTACACATTTTTATAAGTATTTTTTTATATTCACATAAAGTGTGGACGTACTAGAAATTCTTTTTAAATATTTAATCAACAATATATGTATAGTCTATTAATTTACCAAAAGATAATACATGGTTCTTTTAAAAAAAAATATTAAACATTTCTAATTACTCTGTCTTTGTGGATAATTTATATTTTCCCAACACTTTAAAGATGACAGTATGAATATAAAATTGTATATTAGCAAAAAAATATTGCTAAGGAATTATTGAACATCAAATCATTTCAGAGAAGAAATTTTGGAGTGATTCATTCATGAAAAGTATAAAATATACAAATAATAATTTAATCAAATCTTATAAAGTAACTAGAATGGATTTAATAACAGAATAATTATTAAAATAATAATAACTATACGATTAAATACCTAAAAGTGTTATATCAGAAAATATTTTGAAAGATTTAAAAAATGCAATTTATATTCCAATATCTTATAAAATGAAAAAAGTAATGTGAACAATTATCGCTTAATAGATATTTTTTTAAAAAAAATAAGTATGAAAAGTAATATAAAATGTAATGAATGATAATATAAAAAAGAATTGATCATAGATATATTTTTTTATAAAAATATGAGTTTAAATCCCAATACTCGTCTCAATTAAACAAATTTACCAAAGGTTGTTCAAATAACGTTTAGATAACTTATATATAATTAATAAATTTTAGATTTTTCAAAACTAATTAATTATATTGTACATAAACTATATTTAGTAAATATTTATTAAAAAGCAATTAGACAGACTAACAAAAGTACATAGTAAAAAACAAAAATAAAAAATATGTTTCCAAATAAAACTTAAATAAGTTCAAAGTTATTAATGAGTAGTGTAAAAGTTTTTTTTATTTAGTTTATTTTTTTAATGATTTTCTATATTGAAATAATTAAAAAATATACATTTTACACAATAGTTCTATTGTTTATATTCATTTTTATCAGAATAATCATAAAAAATAGTTAATCAATATTTATTTTATCAGAGGAACATTTTCTTTCCTCAGTGAAAATATCTGACAATAAATAAATAAAAGAAATAACTAAAAATAAATAAAAATTACAGCTCATTTTTTGCTGGAATTCCAAAAAGGAGGGTTACTGCCTTAATCAGTTATATATAGATAGCTCAAATAAAACTAAAGGATGGTAAAAAATAGTAAATAAAAGTAAGCAAGTAAATGTAGGTCTCAACCCTCGAGTCTTATTAGATCTCTCTCTCTCTCTCTCTCTCTCTCTCTCTCTCTCTCTCTATATATATATCTATATATATATATATATATATATATATATATATATATATATATATATATATATATATATATATATATACACATAACTTTCTTATTTTTATACTGAATATTATTTATTTTTTAATATGAATATCATTTGAAATATTTTTCTTTAGAAAAACATTTCTTTTATTTTTTTATTTATTTTTTGCTTATAAATATTTCAATAGATATAAATCAAAAATTTTTACGAAATTATTAGATTAAAAAAAATATATTTTATTAAATTAAATTTAAGAATTAAATTTTATAGTTTTTAAATTAGTAATTATATTTTGATTCCAGTATAAGTTAGATAATAATATTAGAATCCAAAGCAAATGCTTCACACCTAATACACCATTTTATGCCTATGATGATCGTATTTTGTATTTAAAACCTAGTAAATATACATATATTATACTGTGTATATATATATATATATATATATATATATATATATATATATATATATATATATACGTAAATCAATCTCTTAATTTGCTTTAATATAAATTATTCGATTTAATATAAATCTTTCTTAAATTAACTAGATAACCTACTAATATTATATTGTTTATTCTTTTTTAAATCTATTTTCGTCTATTTCAATTTTTCTCCTTAACACAATTTAAATTTCGAATACATTTATATATACATACATATACACATTCTTACACTCACTCACACACACACACACACACACACACACACACATATATATATATATATATATATATATATATAAATCAGTAACAAAAATCAAACAAAATGTTTAATAAATAAATGAATGTCCCTATATGAAAATTCAATTATATTAAAAAAATCAATAAACATTTAACAGATATTGCTAGAATAATATATTTCAAATGAATGAAAAATATTTAAAAAAACATTAATAATTTAGAACGTTGTTTGAATTTGATAATTGTAAGATATTAGAATACTTATTTTCAGTTTGATTCTAATATTATAAGGCATTCGTATAAATATATATATATATATATATATATATATATATATATATATATACACATTCATGATTTCATCAAATATAATCACAAGTGTTTACCGAAATTATGGTCACTAAGACCATCTATTATATTATATTTAATAATAAACACACAAAATAAAGATAATTTCATAACTACATCATAAACAATATTTACTCAAGTTTCCAGTGACGAAAGAAAAAATTGCAATGTCATTTAAGTAACTGTTATATATATATATATATATATATATATATATATATATACATATATATATATATATATATATATACATATATAAATATATATATATATATATATATATATATATATATATATATAAATATATATATATATATATATATATATATATTTATATGCATATGTATGTATACCATCATCAATCAATAACTTCATTTTTAAAAATTTGATGTAAAACATGAGACTTGCAGTTTTGTACTTCACTTGAAAATAATGTTTTTACATGATTCATCGGAAACATTTGTTTCATGTCTAAATTGTCTACTACACATTCTATATATATTAAACAAATAAATAAATCTATGTATAAGTACACGTACAGGCTAGACTATATTATTGAAAATCGTCTATTGTTAAACAGAAAACAGATCGAGCGTTTCTTGTAAAAATATTATTTTACTTGTCATCGGTGCATTGTAATTTTGCATGTGCATGCGTTTTTAATTATTGTATAATTCATTTTTAATATATATATATATATATATATATATATATATATATATATATATATATACATTTTATGTACATGTATGAAAAATTCTGTTAGTTGTAATAAAGTTATATATTATAGTAAATCAGTAACAGAAATTACTGTAAAATACAAAGTTTTAAATATTCAACTTAATATATTCTTAAGTTATATATATATATATATATATATATATATATATATATATATATATATATATATATATATATATATATATAGGAAAAGAATACAATGAATTCCAAAACAAATATAACTCAACTCAATTAACAGTAAAGAATTTGAAATAAATAGACAAAACACATTGCAAAAAGAAAAGATAACAGGTGAACATAAATTACTGATAGTGAAACAGGAAAATATAAACAATCTATGGAAAAAATAAACAAGTGAGATTAGAATATTAGGAATTTTATTGAAAATTATTAGGTGAAAGGCGAACAAATGTTAAAAGTATAATAATAATGAAGAAATGTTTATTCGGCAATATATTAACAATAATTAAAATAAAATGAAGCATGAAATAATAATATGATGATTATGATGATATACATACATACATACATACATATATATATATATATATATATATATATATATATATATATATATAAATAATTATTGTTCACTATAAGATAAGAACTTTTTCCAAATCTTTTTATTTACAGTGATTCAATACGTTTCTCTTTCATTCTACATCAAAAATTATTTTCATGCCTCTATCCTATCTTTCCATAAGTATATTCTCAATTTTTTATAATTCATTTCTGTATTTCTAATTAATAATTTTTGCTACCTATCAGTGATCTTCTCTTTTTGCTAATTGGCTTATTTTCATTTTAAATTTTTATTGTTTTTCAATTTCTGTAATTTTTATTTATTTTTGATATATATGTATATATATATATATATATATATATATATGTATGTATATGTATACATATATTAAAATCTGTTTAGCTGGTTTAACCCACAAATTATCATGATTGTCTTCTTTTATTAAAAATGCACGTACACTGTTAACCAAAAGCACATTATGTTTAATTATTTAAAAATTAATATTACTTATATTAATTTTTAAATAATGAAACATAATAAGTTTAAGTTTCTAAACTAGCAGTTATTTTTCATTTAGAATTTTAAATGATATTTTTATGAGTTCTAAAAACTGATTAGAAAAATATATGTTAATATTTATATACATTTTTCTTTTTGAAATTAAATATGCAAATTACATTTGTACACAAGTCTTTTTCAAAGTCAGTGAACGTTTAAAGGAAATTTTATATTATTTTATACATACGTGTATTAAGCATTTTTTTATATTTAATGTGAATAATACAATTATTATTATAATGTAAATTAATCTAATAATATTTTTATATCAACACTGCATAAGAAATAAAATATTGAAAAAACTATTTACACATAGACACACAGACAGATAGAGAGAGAATTTCCCAAATAGGTAGATAAAATTAATAAATTTCATAAAATGGTTAAACCATATAATACAATTTTAAAAACATTACTAATTATTGATAAGAGTTTATTCACTCATATAAAACTATTTTGCGCCAATTGTTTACCACAATTGAATAATAAGGAAAAAAATAAAACAACTATTATTATATCGCTTTAGATTTAGTCGTAAAGAAGATAAAACGTGTTTTTATATGAAAATTTCCAAATAAATATTATATATATATATTACAGTGATTTTTCTAACAGAATGGAAAAGAAAGCAGGAAGAATAAATCAAATTTTAAACATATGAAAATTTTATGACACTTATAAAACCGCAGGAAAACATTTAAAATATAAAAATAGGATTATCTAAAGACATACGTCAATTCAGGTTTAGTTTTGATTTCAATTCATAACAAAATTAACAATGAATAATAAAGTAATAATAAAATTAAATTTTACGTGGAAAAAATGTAGAGTATATATTAAAGATAACAATATTACTAAAAAGAAAGTACTTTTTTAAAAATAAAACTGTGTCAAAATATTAACTTTACTGTAAATCAATATTGATTTATTAAATAATAATAAACGTTAAAAAAAACTCGTGGTCATAACTGCGTAATCACATTGAAATCTAAGAACATTTTCATTATAACATATTTTTTACAAATCTCATTTTATAATGATTGTATATATTATTTTTGCAGTATAAACGCAAATTAACGAAAATGTTTTAGGAATGTTTGACAATCTATAACATTTTATTATAAACGTAATATTTGTTATGATAATCAATAATACATCATAATAACTATTATTATTTTCATTATAAACAATCTGTCTTAACCAATACACATAGAATGTCCCTGTGAAGGTTGTTCAACAATCATTTAAATACCACCATTCATTGACCTACACCAAATTTATTTATTCTTCAAAGCACACAGATCATAAATTAATGCTAATATTTATAAGTCGTAGTAAACAAACACCGTATATACACAAAACCGAATGATTCGATGTGAAACATTCACAATATATAATGTTAACGAAGAAAGTGTAGTCGTTCTCCAGTGTAACAGGTATTTACAAACATTTTTTTTGACAAAACAAATCCGTTTATTTTATTAGATTTACTTTTCAGTTATGGTCTCATTTATTTACATTGAGTTATTTATTATTGTTATTTTTAATTTACTACGGATTTATATTACATTTGTTTAAAAATCATATATATAATATTATTCTGATTAGATATTTATTTTATTAAATGTTAAATTGAAAAATGATTATTTTTTTAAACGTATATATAACTTTGTAACTTGTATATGATTTTGAACTCAACATTAAAATTAAATATATTAACTATAGTATAATTTAACCATTATAAAGATAAATTTTAAAAATAAATTCTTATGTCTTTTTCTAAAATTCAAATATTACTTTTGTTATATTAGTGAAATGTAATCCTTAACGGTTCATTGTTTCGAAATGTCATTAAAAAAGATATATTGATATCTTTAAATAGATATTGAAAATATAAAATATTTTTAATATAATAAAACGAGATGAACATAACTGAGTATAACAACAATTTGAAAATTAATATACAATTTGAAAACTTTATTCTTTTATATCTCTTGTTTTATTTTCAAATTAACTAAAATATCTAGAAATACTAGACATATCTATGAAAAGTTATTTTCTAAAATATATATATAATATATATATATATATATATATATATATATTGTTGATCAAAAAATAATGTCCAAATTTTCAGTAAGAAACAGTAGTCATTTTTTTTAAATATACGAAACAATGTATTGATAATTTTGATCCACAACATTTTGTTATCTCGTGGGCAGGTTCATAATTCGGTTCTCCTAGAACTTTTAATCTTTTTCGAAAAAATCTTTTTCAGTTTTCCAGACAATCAAAGTTTTCACTATCAAACGAGTTTTACAAAAATCGAAACAATAATAATCTGAGGATACAAAATCAAATGATATAATGGTGGATGGATGAAAACATCCCAGTTTAGCTCCCTCAATTTTTTCCTAATCTGCAAAGATACGTGTGGTCTTGTGTTGTCTTGGTGGAAGATTAATTTTTTTCTGTTCACTAGTTCTGGCTATTTTTCCTAAATATTTGTTTTCCGTTAGTCTAGTTGTGAACAATACATCACAGAATTAATATTTTGATTATATGATAGAATAAATAGAGTATTCCTTTCTAAGTACCTTCTTGGGAAATGATAAAACTTCATGTACACAGTCTATAAATCAGTAATCGTTCATATCTGTTCAGCTCACATACACAATGATGCTATATGTATCAATTTTATTGGAAAAATTTAATAATTATAAAACAAAAAATATAATTAATATCAATTCTAAAATATCAAATTTTTAGTATTTTGGATCACATAATATAACATTGATTGTATTAAATTCATTGAATATAATTTTGTTCATTTAATACTAAGATTGCATTTATTGCATGAATGTTATATAGACTAAATTATTTTTGATTTGTATTCATATAACTGTAAAAGCAAAATGTAAATAATGTGATTACAAAAAATTATTAATATATACACGCATACACATACATACATTACAATATATATAATATATATATATATATATATATATATATATGTATATATATATATATTTGTAATGTATGTATATGTGTGAATCACTCTTAAGAAAAATATTTTTTTAAAAGTATTTCAGTAATTGAATATTGTATGTATTTTAATGTATTATTGTATTTGATTTCTGAGATTTTTCAATCATTTGTTAAATATTTTAAATAATTTTAAAGTGTAAAACATGTAGTGTATTTTTATTCCTCTAAATTAAAAAAAAAATGTTTAATTTTCAGTTAAAGATAAGAAAATTTTCAGATTCAGAAGATCCAGATTTGATTAATATAAATATTTGATGATGTGTGTATATAAAATATTATTTTTATTCAAATGTTGTATTTCTATAACTAAAAATGTCTAATACAAGTTTATTATGTTTTAATAAATATTTTGATATTAATTTCTAATCACAACAATGTTTAATAAACTAATAATTTTTATATGTCACGTTTGAATGAAAACACAAATAATTAAAATCTTTTTTACATATATCTCAACTAATAAAAATATTTTTTAAAAAATACACTTCCTCATTAGTTCTTAGCTATCAATTAGATCTTTATTCACTTCAAAAAATTAAAAGTTAGGATAAAATTAAGCAGAAATATAATATATATATATATATATATATATATATATATATATATATATATATATATATATATATATATATATATATATATATATATATATATATATATATATAAACTATAAATATATATAGAATTGTATACATATATAAACTTAAATTTTTACATTTATTTTTTTTTACATTAAAAAAAAAATCTTAAGCAAAAAGAAAATATTTTAAATATCAATGAATCAGGCGAATTTCATAAATCTAACGAAATATAAAATATATTCATGAGTAACATTAGAATTTATATACTTTTATATAACTTTCTTTTAATAAATATCTTATTTAATTTATAAATTCCCTAAAAAGATTTTGGATTAATGGCATAGATATGAGAAAATTCATCAATATGGAATGGAAAAGGAAAACATTGAATCACTGTTATTAGAAAGACTTAAAGAAAACCTTTTATCCAGCAATGGATAGAGAAGTTGTTGTTGATAATAATAATATACATTTTATATATATATATATATGTGGATGTATGTATATAGGGTTACCTAAATGAGATTTAAGGGTAGTAAAGAATAGTAATTAAATGAATGTCTAAACCTTTGAGTCTCATATAAGTTACCTGCATATACGTAAGTGAAAGCGAATATATATATATATATATATATATATATATATATATATATATATATGTATATATATATTAACTATTAATAAATTATACACATTACAAAAAGAAAAAAATACTAGGAATACTTCATATTTCTAAAATATTAAACGCATATTATTTCAAAATGACTCGCCCTTAGGGCAAACTTTAATCTGTAAATAAATTTTACATTGTAAATCACTTATACGAATACAAGTAAATAAATGTATATAAACATATTAAAACGAGATAGATAAACTTGAAATTCAATTGACATAAAAAAATTATACGGTGGTTAAAACGAAATTGCCTAACCATTATGTGTCATTTGTTATTTAAAAATAAGAACTGTTACAATATATTCGTCATCGCGTTATCAATTTCATTCAGAATAAACTAAATTAACTGAATATACCTTAACACGTCAAGCGCCATGTCAGTCACCAGTGACTGACACCGAACTTTCGGTGAAATCTCGGCCTAAATAGAAAGCAAGACAAAATAGGCTCGGCGCTTAACGTGTTAAATGAATATACCTAAATTCATTTAAGGTATATTCTTAAATTTCATGAGCCTTTTTTATTTTGAAATACTAATATATATATATATATGATAAAACCTAACGTTTTCATTATATTTTTATACTTTAGTTCTTTTAAATTTATTGTTACCTATAATATTTATATTTGTTAAAAAATATAGAATTATTTTCTCTTCATACTTGATAAAATCGAATTTTGTACAAAAATTCGTTTTCCATTGATTTTCTAAGCAGAAATAAATTAAAATCATTGAAATAAGTAATGTATTTTTATTTATATTAAATATTTTATTTAAAATAATGAAATATTGTGTGTAATTTGAATTTTAATACAAATGAACTATCTCCCTAACAGTACAAGATATAGAAAAAGTGTTCAATAATTACTTATTGTTCACTTTCTTAATTCATAAGCTAATTCGTATTTCATCAGAGTACTTAGTTATAAAATCTAATCAGATTTTACAGCCTCAACAATCTAATGATAATAGCTTTATATTTCACTTAAATATTAGTTATGTAGAATTTTCGTAATAAATTTCCAAAGTATCGAAAAAAATTCTTGAAATAATTTATTTTCTCGTTAGAATTCAAAACAGGTATTTTTCTGTTTATAAAATATCTAAATACTTTGTATTTTATATAACAAAAAGAATTAAAAAATATTGTACATAAAACTCCAATTGATTTTTCCAATAAATCTTCAATAAATACTTAAATAAAAATAAACTATAAATTATATCAATAGATAACCAAATCTCTATCGTACGAAAAGTTCTAAAAAAAAACCGCTATTACTTCTCTCCAACATCTGGTAAACTTATTGCAGGGAAAAAAACGTTCCGACCCCAATTAATTCGACATTTACATAAATGGTGTGTGCGAGTGTTAAAATATGTTTGAACAAATTGGTTTCATCGCGTACATTACTGAGTAGTACCGCTATTATCGCAACGGTGGCAGTGAGATCGCACACGGCTTTTCTGACACTCCCACCGTCAAAAAGCCGCTGCTTTTATATACACATATATTTGGATGCACGATTGTGTGTGTGAGTGAATCCGTGTGTGCGTGACGGATCCGCCTGCCTCACGCACGATCCAGACGCTTCCAAAGCCCTGCCTACTATCTTTGCTGCCATACATATGATCATCAGCTTGCACTGCACATACCAAACGATTAAAACCAGTTCACGCTTCAGTAAGCTACAGTAAACAACAAAAAGACGCACGTCCAATCGTATGTGCTTCCGATGTGATATTTGTTCATTAAACAATGTCTTTTACTTGTTCAACATTACGGGTTTAACGATTCACGTAGATCTTACAACCGTTTCATACTGAATGATAACGGCGACGCGTTGTGTTTTAAACATTAATATAAGTTAAATATTTATATTAAAACACCTCTTCGCGCAGTTCGATATTTATCGTTTTTTTTTTTAAAGAAAAAATTCTTTATAAACATTATTACTGATAACTCTATAAATCTTATTCTTACTGAACGGAACGTTAATAAAATTAAAAATAAAATTTATAACACCGCGTAACGAAATATCAATTAGATTTCTAAAATTTCGTGTAAAATTATAAAACCGATGTGTCTAAACGTGTTCACTTAACGAGATTCGCGTACAAACTGAAATTTAAATATCATTCAGAAAGCAAGAATTTACTACTTGATTTGTATATAAAACTTATAAATTGTGTATGAAACATCATCGTGTTTGTATATAACAAATGTATACATATATTTGTATATATACAAGTCGGCGTCCGTATCCATACTATGTGTTTGGAATATAAAAGCTGGTTCGTTTCTGTATATGTAAACGCACGTTCTTGTACAACTTGTTGTTTATTGTAATTGGCCGTGCGGCTGTGTTAATTGTTAGAACGACCCTGTGAATGTTTATAAAACTTGCGGACCTCTATTGGTGAATTTCAAGAGATACATTGGTTAAGTGGTGGTGCGAACGTGTATGATTTTTTTTTTATATAAACAGTCATAAAAAAAATCCTTTTGAACAATGATGAAACCGCATGAAGATCATATCGTTGACTCTAGTGGCGCGGAACATCTCAATACAAATCTCATGCATTCAGTACATCAAGGCGTTAGTATACAGCAATTACATCAACTGCAATTACATCAACATCCGCATAGCGTCATCCTCGGTGGTCCTGGACTTGAATCTCAACTTTCAGGCTTAACTATATCTACTTCAGCAACGCCTTCATCGGGGTCGACGCCAACTGAAACTGAAACCATAACACCGGATCTTCCATCCAATGACAAAATCAATTCATCGCCCGATACGAATTCATCGTCAAAAAAAGCATCGGGCATCAGAAGACAAGAGAAACCACCATATTCATACATTGCTCTGATTGTAATGGCAATACAAAATGCTCCGAATAGAAGATTGACTCTGAACGAAATTTATACGTTTTTACAGCAAAGATTTCCATTTTTTCGCGGTTCGTATCAAGGTTGGAAAAATTCTGTAAGACATAATCTATCGCTCAACGAATGTTTCATCAAACTTCCTAAAGGAGTAGGAAGACCGGGAAAAGGCCATTTTTGGACCATAGATCCATCATCAGAATACATGTTCGAAGAAGGTTCGTTTAGACGAAGACCTAGAGGATTTCGTAGAAAATGTCAATCGCTTAAATCTCAATATCATCATCATGCATCATCATTCTTTGCTGGAGCTACAAGCATGTCTTCTCCAATGTTAACAGCAGCGCAATCTTCCGCTTACGATGGACTCGTAATGTCTCCACAAACGCCAATTTCGCAAACTCAAGATTATTCTACGTGTTCCTACGGTACACCTCAAACGCAAATGCCACACTATATACCGACGGGATACGATTATAGTAATTCTTCTATGGCTGCTGTTTATCAAAGTTGTCCTGGCAGTGCAGGACCAACAGGAGGTTCGAGTGTTATAGAACGTGAGATGGGATGGTCGCCAGCGTATTCAATGCCACCAGATACAACAACGGGTACAGGAAGTTTAATTGGTAGTGTTGGTGCATACATGAAAGCACCACTTAGCCCGATTTCAGAGCATCATAATCATCACCAACATGGACCTCAGCATCATCCACATGGAGTAGAACAAATGAATCATGATTCTACATCTACACCCCCGCCTTCTTCAGTTTCCACCGTAACGTCACAACAAACGATACCAGAATCTTATGGTTATCAATATGGCTTATCAACAAGTAATGATCACGGTAAGCGAATTCTGCAATTTTATAACGGATTATAATAAATAATGATATTAATATTGTCCAAAACTATATATATTTTAAACTAGTTGAAGAAAATATTCCTTGTATAAAATATTTAATAATTATTAAAAATTTAATCAATAAACGTACTTTTATAAAATGTAAATCTATTGTTTGGAATGTGAAAAATAAATGTTGTTGAATATAAAAAAATATTATAATATTTATTTTATACAATTATAAACAATACAAACATTAATAACTAAAAAAAAACAATTAAAAACAGAAAACATATTTTCTACAAATTTTAATAATAAGATTTAAACATAATTTTATTAACTCATTTTAATAATTTTAATTTATATATATATATATATATATATATATATATATATATATATATATATAAATATTTAACTTTGTTTTAATATTTATTTGAAGTCATCAATAAAAACATTAATTAAAGTCATAAATAATCATATTATTAAGATTTTAAATAGAGGTTAATTTTTTTAATAAAAATAAAGTATTGCCTTTTAATCCGTCGATATTAAATTATATGATTATGAAAAGAATTAAAATTTTATTTAATTAATATCATTTAAAAAAACAACAAAACTTTTAATCAAATAAAACAATTCAATTATTGACTTTATTATTATTTTGATACAGTTATAAAGTTAATAATTTATATAGAAAATTCTGTGCCTAAATATCAAAGTATTAATTTTATTTAAAAATTGTTTTTAATAAAAAATTAATCAATAATAACAATGACAAGAATTAAATATCATGAAAATTAAAATGGTACATCATTATAATTAATCGATATAAAAATTAAAAAAAAAACTTGTTAAGAAGTGTTAAAAATATTAAAATTTATGTTCCCTCATTCCATTTCTACAGTACTTTTCCGTGTAATTACTCTTTTGTTGCTGTTATGCCATTAAGATGACTCTTTGCGAGTAGTATTTTTTTACGACGGTTTTTAATAACATGCTATCTTCGGGTATCAAATTGATACTCTGAATATAATGAGTATTAATCAGCTACTTGAAGAATACAAACGAGGTCGAAACCATTCATAATAAAACTGACCATTAAAAAAAATAACTTAAGGTTTTAACAACAAAAAATTGAAAATAAAACTTTTTTGGAAAAATAGAACAACTTCATTCAAGTTAATATTTAAATTAATACAGAATATTTATTTAAGAAATTGATTATAAAATATACTTTAAATTTTTAAATTAAATATATATATATATATATATATATATATATATATATATATATATATATATATCAACACATATTTTTTGCAAAAAAAAAATTTTTAATAAATTAAAAATTTCTTTAATCATAATACATAATACATGAACTAAATTATAAATTACTTTTTTACGATAATATAATTTATTATAAAAAAATAACATTTTCAAAATTATATATTTTGTATCATATGAAACTAAATATAAAGTAAATTAAAAAATAATAATCAAAAAATAAGATTAAGTCCTATTATTTTTAATCAAAAAAATATCCAACATTTTATTTAAAAATTTAAATAGATAAACTATACATACCTATGGCATTTTTGTGTCATATATTGACATTAAAAAGTTATATTGTTAAAAAAATAATTGACATTTCACATGGTTTGTTTATAGTTTATAAACTTAAAAACTTCAATTTCGTAATTTCCATAAAACAAGCTGTTTCCCATGATACATCAATTACGCATTTTCCTTATCTTTTATTAATTTAATTTTGTCATTTACAAAATCACAATGAAATAAAATTATTTTAGTAATATAATTTTCTGCGCCTTTTTTGACATGTTAATTTTTTTTTGTTTTCTATTAGTTACAATTATAATTGTTTACTTTTGTTAGTCTAAAGTTACTTATCTAAAAAAGAATGAATCATGAAATAGATATAAGAGATTTCCAGTTTATATATATATATATATATATATATATATATATATATATATATGTATATATATGTATATATATGTATGACATAATGAACCTCAATAATATTATCAATTTAAATGCATATAAAGTTTCCCGGTGATACACTTGTATTTTTCTGTTTCAAGTATTACGATATTTTCACTTTATCTGTGTATTTCGTTATTTAAATCTATATATACGTATTTTTTATAATAACTTAATGACCACACATACGTTATTTATTGTACATATTTTTTTATTTGATTTTTAATAATTTATATGCTATTTTATTTTATAACAGGTCAACTCTGGTTTCGTGACATCGTCAGAGAATTATTAATAGTGCGTGTGTATACATTTTTTTTTATTTTTATTTTAATGGGTTATATTTTATACATACATTTACGATTATTTTTTATAGTATAAACATCAAGATTAAGTCATAATAATAATTGTTCAATGAAATATTAAATAATTTCAAAAATTAAATATCACACATTTTTAATCATTGAAATAATAAATTTCAATTTGCATTATTTTTAAAAAAAATTCTTGAGTATTCAATTCATTAATTGCTTATATTCACTAAACACAATAAAAATAAAATATTTTATAAATATTTCAGTAAAGTAATAAAAGTAATTGTTAATATTTTTAAAAAATATACGAGATCTTTAAATAAAATCAATTGAATTTAAAGAAACAATTTAATTAAAATAGTATTAATTTTTTTAATTCATATGATTAATGCAATAAACACAATTTTACATTAACGCGTTTCTTACAAAAAATTATAAACTTTTCATATTTTAAAACTTCAAAGAATAAATACAAATTAAAAATAATGTGATATTTAATTCTATTAATGTCATCGTAAACTTTGTGAATTTCGTACATGTATGTGTATTTATAATTTCTGAAATTTTAATCGCTTTCTAAAGTTATTTTTAATTCAAATTAAATAACTATTAAAGGCTTTATTGCAAATTACACACACACACACTTTATATATATATATATATATATATATATATATATATATATATATAAATATAAAGATATTAATTACAAATTTTTACTTGAAACGACGTAAAATTCAAATTACGATTATGTTTCTGCTTTAAATAAATGCTAAAAGCTTTTACGCAATGAACATGAATAATGAAGATGAAATTTTCAATTTTTAAATATTTATTGTTTACTTTCCAATATTTTATAGCGTTATTTATTAAGTATAAAAATAACTTTTCAAAAACTTAAACAGTTACTTTGACGAAATTACTAGTTGAACGAAACTTATAATTTAAATAAAAAATCCAATATTAATTTTTGTAATTAGCTCATTTGAAACATTTTAAAATTTTAATAATATTGTTAAATTGAAAATATGTACATATGGTATATTTTATAACATAACGTTCTGATGATGATGACATTGTCATTGAAATGCTTAATAACTTATTATTATAAACAAACAAAATGAACAGTAATGAATTAATGAACATTTTTCAATATCTTATGATATTGAGATTGATAATTCTTTTGTAGGGATATATATATATATATATATATATATATATTTACATTTTTAGGCTATTTTTTAAACACATTTTTTTATATTATATATAGTCAAAATACGCGAAAAAACTTCAGTATTACAAAATAATGTTTATCTTTTGTGCAGGTGTCAAATTTAAATAATATAAGATCATACAAATGTTACACCTAGATTTGTGTTTTATAAAGAAACATGTTTACAGGGTGGTGTATAAGGGGGAAATATGTGTATAATTTTTTTTGTTTCGTTTTAATAAAACACAAATCTAGGTGTCACATTTGTATGACCCATTATAAAGTTAAGTTTAAAACTATTATAATATTTTACAAATCATAGAAATTGAACTTATTTTTTCATCAAAAAATATTTTATCTGCAATTAATTGACAACTACTATAATCTAAAGCATGTAGATAAGTAAGTTGTATAATATTTTAGAAATAGTGGGAGGAATATGGTATAAGGACATAATTTTTTATATACAAAATATAAATATTTATATATATATATATATATATATATATATATATACACGTTTCAAAAATTAATATAACGTTTTTTATTTTAAATCTATGTCATTATAAATACCTGAAAAATATTTTTTCCATTTTAACCGAACTCAATTACTACATTTATATGTATTTGTTTTCATTACAATTTGAAAGTACAATCTTTTTTTATAAACATTGCTACCACAAAACAGAAGTATTATTGGTTTTTAATATAGTAATTTAAAATTTCCCTTGATATCTACTTTAAAAACCTTTTTATTGTTGAAAAAGTACATATAAATAAATTGTTTTATTCAAAAAATTTTCCTGTTATTTACTATACAACCAAGAACAGGAAAATATCATTTACTTAATAATCAATAATAAAAATGCATGTTATAATTATTAACAATTAAAATTTAATTGATGGTTTATTTTATATACAGTACATGTATATATATATATATATATATATATATATATATATATATATATATAATATGTCCCTAACGTCATTAAATCATGTATTTAAAATGTACTAATTAACATCTTCGAAAGTAATTAAATAAAATAATTATTACAACGATAAGATAATAAAACAATAATTTCAATACTGAAATGTTTATATAAATTGAGAAAACATTCTCTATAATACGAATTCGTTGAAAAAATATAAGTAAAAAATGTAATTTATTCAATTGCGTTCTTTCATAAATTAATCAGAAATTCATATACATTTGTGGGTTTTCTAATTAAAATGATAATTGTTTTGTTTAGTAATTTTTTAATTATATTATCTAGATTTAACAACGATTACTAATGAAATAATGTTTTTTATCATCAAACGATAACGACTAATATATTCTTAAAATCGAATTAATACATATTTTTAAACATTACAATGATCAAAAATTCTATTAAATTTCTAAAATTCTAAAAAATTCTATTAAATCTTTTATAGAGATGCTCGACGTTAAAATATTCTTTATTGTGTTATATCCAAATTTATATTTTGAATTTTTAATTCAAAATCAAAAAGGGGAGCAATAATTATTAAAGTTTATTTATTTTTATTGAAATCCGCCTCCAACTTCTTATGTTTTCTTCTTACAAGTTTACTTATATTTCTTGTATAAAAAAAAATAGAAATATTGACATATAAAATTATTAATAAATCTCATAACAGTTTGATTTTTTAACCCTTATCACTCCAAGAATTTTATGAAATGAGTAGAACGCTTGCTTATGCTTGGCAGCATTACTGTCGGTTGGAGTGATAAAGGTTTTAAAATAATTGATGGAAAATATTTTTGTACCGCTAGTGGAACAACACAATTAATCTCAGTCAAGTTAGTGTATGTGTTAAAAATATTAGTTTAATAAAAATTAAACATAAAATTATCCAACTTTTCCATTTCATTTATTAGTTATTCAATGTGAGAAAATGTTCATATCTTTAAATAAAATGATAACAATATAAATGAAATACCTGAAAATATAAAAAAATGCAAAGAAATAGTTAATTTTCAATACAAATACACAATAAATTAATCTGTATGTTAAAACCATTTCATTCTTACAATATTTATGTTTTCGTCAAGAATCTAAAACAGAGATTAAAGAGAGAAGAGATATTATTTCTGAAAAACACAGCGAATTTTCAATTCTAGCAATTCATTGGCTTTTTATTTCATTCCACATTAACATTTCTTTATATTTATACTCCTACGAATTTTTTTTGAGCTTAGTTATATTTTTGAATTTACAATATTTATTTTTCCATTTTAAACTTGTCATATGCATATATATATATATATATATATATATATATATATATATATACAGACATACATAAAGAGAGAGAGAGAAAAATTCAAAACTTAGAAACTAAGGAATTAAATATTAAAAAATCTTATCTGAAAGAAATCATTGCGACAAATTGTTCTAACGTAAAATAAGTACAGCCTTCATTTAACATTCAGATGGTCTGTGAGAGACAGTACTAGCTGATCAGTTCACAGCAGGAACATGTTAGTCATTGTATCGAGTTACGTATTTGACTGACAGGTTACACTCAACTTACATTTGAGTTTGAGTGACGGACAATTTTAATTTGTCTCTAGAGAATCGTTTAATTGGTATTCATGGCAAATATTTAAAACAATGCGATTTTGTCATTCGTAAATTTGAATAACGAAACTTAAAAATAACACACGTTTTACAAAAATACATCATTACTCATTTATATATAAATATAGACAAATTCACTTTGTGTAACAATAACTATAATTTCTAATGGAATGTTGAACGATTTGTAGTGTTTAAAAGTTGTGATTAGATGATAAATTACTTACAAGGTTAGTAACATAAGAATAATTAATCGTTTTTTTCAATATAATGTACAATATATAATTGATATTATTTCTGTATTATTAAGTTCATGTCTGATAAATCAATTTTTAGATTTATTAGTCAGCAGGCTATAATTTTAATCTGATACAATAAATTATTTCTTAACAACAAATATTTTCTTATCTAATGCTGAGTAAATAATTTCATTAATATATTTTTTCATAAGCCTTAAAATTAATATATTTTGAAGCATTTGAAAAAAGATGTGATTCTTTAAAAAAATAAAATAATCACAAACTTATAAATTAAAATTGAAATGTTAGATTCTTTATTTGTTTAGGCATTATTATGTAATAATTGAAAATTAATCATTTTTAGTATAAATTTAATAAATAACAAAATTTAAAAAATCATATTTTACTACTTCAGCACATTTTTTTATATACATATTTAAAAAGTATCATTTTTGCTGTTTGTTTTACATCATTTGAGAAGTGTCATAAAAAAAATAATTCATATTTTTTTTAAAAAAAAATGCCGACTTTAGTTATTCTTTTATTCAAGTCGTTTTTCAGAAATTCTACAAAAAAATATCACACATACCAATTATATTTCAAATTTGTATTTTTCTACTTTATTTTCATCCACTTAAAAATTTAACAAGATATTTTTAGCTAAACTATTTATGATCAGTTTTAGAAACGATAACATATATTGTGTTTTAATTATAGAACGTACAATGGATTCTTAATATTATTAAATTTAATTCCATATTTATTTTGTCGTATAACTATTGCATTTTATTCAACTATATTATTTTTAATGTTTTCTATAATTGCAGAATAAAAAATATCTGTATATGAATATAAAACTTAATGACATTTCATTCAAAAATCTTTTTTCTTTAAAATGTTGTCAAGCACTTTTAACCTATTTTTGAAATAATATAAAAATATATTTCATTGTTCCTTTTAATATATTTTAATCTCAGTTTCATATAATTTTCGTATTACATTATTGTTCAAATAACATTCCAGATATTTTTCTCCAATATTTGTGATGTACTTGTCATAAAATGTAAATATTTATTTATCAGTAAATCTGCAAATTTATTTCCTACTTGAATATGTACAATTTCTCTTTCCTTTTCACTCAGAGTAAAATATTTACATTGAAAATATAAAATGAAAAAAGATTATCGTAAATCAAAATAATATTATTATTAACAAATTTTGTTGTCATTTTTAATAAAATAATTTCTTATTAAATGAAAATATTCATGCATTTTTTTTATATACATCTAATAACAATTTCGAATAAATCAAACAAATTGTAATTATTTTTGGCTCTTTATAATTGAATCATTTTATATATATATATCAATGCGGAATTTTATGAGATAATATTGAGATCCATAAACAACGCAAATTTTTTTAAGAAAACGAAACACCATAAAATAATGAAAATATATTTTTTTTTTAATTTCAAAACAAGATATGAGTGTTTATTAATGTTCGACGCTCAACGTTCACAGGATCCGACGTGGAGTATTTTTGTACCCCAACTTTTCTATGAAGATATGACAATAGTATATTTTAAACTAATATAATTAATAAAAATATTAGGTACAAAAATACCCCACGTCGGGTGGCTTGGTTTAAATAATTTCAACAATCATATATTTGTTTAAAAACCCGAACTATATATTGTATACAATATATAAGCACCAAGTATTTAATGTATTGAGTTTATAATGATCTTATCGTTCGTTTATTTACTATTTTATAATTTTAATGATATTTATTATTTTATAATTTATAATATGAATGATTTTGAAAACAATTATGACGTGTTTAGATTTTCAATCATATTCTTTTTTTAAATAAAACATTTTAACCAAAAGATATTTTCTAAGTCCTGATACAATGCCAAACAGCATACAAAGAAATAACCGTATGACATCAAAGAATATTGCAACTTCCTGTTTGTTTAATTTTATACTAATTTTGTCCAAGCATTCAAAAAAGTTTACTTTCTAAAAATGTCATCTGTTTGTTATTGTACTTTTAGCTGAATATTTTGTAAATTATATATATAAACTGAAATATATAGTGTAAATGTAATTGGACCTATTACTTTAATTCCATATATTTATTGATTTTCTTATAAATATTTTATAAATAATTCGAAACCGATTTTTTATTTACTACAAGTTGTCATATTTTTTGATGATCAGGAATTGAAAATTTGTGTCGATTATTTTTTTACTATAAATTAATTATTTTAATAGGAATTAATACTATTTAGAAAAAGTAATATTCAGATTGGTAACTAAATGTCTTTTTAATAATTTTCCATATTCTCAAAATTACAAAACCTGAAAAAATAATTTATTTACATCAAAACATAAGATTTTAAATGAAATTATTTTGTAAATATTTTTATTAATAAAATTAAAGTTACTGAAGATAAGCTTAAAAAATATAATTGTGATTTTTGAACAAAACAATGACTGATTGGTTAAGTAAAATTTCATTTGTGTTATTATATATATATATATATATATATATATATATATATACACATTCATACATACATACATACATACATACATGCATATATACATACATACATACATACATACAAACATACATACACACACACTAACACATCTTTCATGCTAAAGAAGCTAATCATTTCTCAGAAATGATTTATATATATTTTTATCTTGTCTATCTTGATTCTTTATTTTCTTGAATGACTTATGTGGCGTATAGAAATATTTGTTAGTACATGTTCGTATGTGCATTATATTTAATTGTATTAAATTTATTAAGTACTTTGCATTTACAAGATAAAAAAATATTTTCAATAAAATACCTTAACGTTCCAAAAATAAAATTTACCTAATCGTATACGAACTATATGCATACGTTTCTTTTTACGTGTACCGTTTCATATCTGGATCTGGATTCGTTCGCGTAAATAAAGAAATGAATATGTATTGTCAGTTATCCATCGACACGATGGAGAGTACCGCGACGGACAACGTTTTGGCACGATTCCGCAGCAGCGCGTCCGTCGCCACGACCACCCACGGAGGTCTTGCGCCTGCTAATTGTTTCTGTCATGCCTATGTCATGTCAGCATGACAACAACGCCGCTGCGCGGCTCTCGTATTTTTACACACGCATATATACAAATATACTATCTCCATATTCCACACACACGTACATATACTAAATCTCCGATCTAGAAAATCTGTATTACTAAAGAAACGTGGCGATGCTGCTGTACGAGATACTGTCTGCACCATTTTTTGTGTGTTTGTGTTGAAAATGTAGACGAATGGATTTAGGCGCCATGTACTACATATGTTTGTGAACTGGAATCTAATCGTTCTCCAGATTTGTCAAAAAAGTTTGTATGTATAAGGGCTATATTAACGGTACTAAAGCTTTAAATAAAAAAAAAATTGTAGGATTTCATTTATTTCTACTTTTTATTTGACATACTTAACCATAATTCTTGCTACTTTTTATTTAATGTACGAAATTCTTAGTTTTTAATTTTGTCACTTTAATTACAAAAATGTTAATCACATTATAAACATAATAAGAATATTTTACTTAACAAAAAAAAACAGTTTGATAAAATGTATATATGATTAATTGTAATAATGCTAATAGTTTAATAATATTGCAAATCAAGAATTATTAATATATATATTAACAATTCAATTGAATTATATATTCTATATCACTGAAATATTTTTAGAATATACAAATCCAATTCAATTATACACGAATAAGGAAACAATTGTATTAAATTATCGCGGTTTTCAATCTATCTATCTATCTATCTATCTATCTATCTATCTATCTATCTATATATATATATATATATATATATATATATATATATATATATATATATATATATATATATATGTATATAGTATATATGGTATATGAACTATATTTAAAAAAAAACAGTTTTGATAATAAAACAAATATCGTTTTATTTATGCAACTCTATGATACGTTTTCTAATACATCTTTTTAAGAAAAACTTAATTAACTTACAAAAGTTTATCATTTTTTTTATATTAATCTTTAATAAAAACTGTATAAGAATATATTTCTATTAAATTACTATTAAGACAATAAACTGTGAATCGGAAGGAATAAAAATAAAGGACTAGATACTTAGTTATTTTGATTTGTTGACGATGTTATTATTTTCTCAGCAAATTCAGATGAATTCGAAAAAAGAATAGAAGAATGAGAAAAATACGATAAAATATTACTGTTATGATGAACTAAGACTAGCAAGATAAACGTAATTTATGTAAAATGAATTTACAAATTAATGAAAAATAGTGTTAAAAGGAGTAGAAATAGAAGTTAAAAATTATGTATACTTAGACCAATCATTTACATAAAAGGAACATTTATAGATACACTGAACAGAAGAATAGAAATGACATGATGTTAAAGTTAAATATTCACGTATTTTTTAAAATTATTTCTTTATTAATCAATGCATCCTATCTAATCTTACTTATGATAATGATAAATCTAGATCTTGATTGGATAATTTAAAAACTCCAGATAGCACAAAAAAAAAACAGAGAAACATAACACATTGGAAAAAATCAAAGTTATGAACGTTTTAACAAGAATAATAATTTTAAAATGAAAATGGATCAGTGTTATATGATAAAGAGAAAAAGAAATTACTTGACAAAAAGAAATTATTGATTGAAAAACACAGAAATATCAAAAAAATTAAGAAGATAATCGTAAATAGTTAAGGACGTAATTTTTTTAAAAAATATATTCATTTTAATTGTTTTTAGAAAATTAAACATTATTTTTCTAATAAAAACATTACTGTTTTAATGAATTAAAAAGTGATTTTGTAAACTCATGTTAATTTTATTTTTGGTCAGTTGTCTTTCTTCATTAGTCAAATATTTTTTCATCTAGTTTATCAACATTTTATATTTCATAAAGAAATATGTACATTTTTGTCAGTGTTGAAAGACAATTTTCAAAATATATTTTTATTGAATATCTGTAATAAAAAGTATAAAATTTTATTACATATACATTTCATAATTACTTAATAAACAAGTATTAATTCTTTTTAAAATTATAAATTTCTAAGTATTATTTTTGATAACAGAAATGAAATTTATTACTTAAAAAAATAAATGAACACAAATTACTTAATAGCACTATGATATTTTGAAAAGGATACATACTCTTGTATCAAGTTATTTTCCTATATAACACTTTCATTTAAAATATTAATTATATTTCTCTTGTTTCAGTAATGCGTGCTCAATGTGATCGAAAGCCGTACATAACTCCTCCACCTCCAACGTCTATTCCAACGAGTTTACCGTCGCCACCACCTGCCAATACAGCTCATCCATATTACGAACATGTGAAATATTCAGTATAAACATTTATAAATAAATTAAAAGTAATGTATAAAATCATTTGTGAACAAAATTAAGTGCAATTATCTATTGAAAGTAGAATTATTTCAATTTAGTTATTTTTAATTTTTTCATTCATTTTTTATATTAGAATATACAGTTATTGTAACTGAGCTAGTATTTTCTAGATGTGCAACTTTTTAATGTGATAACAGTTTCAAATTCATTTTAAAAATGATAATCAACAATTCATTATAAATAATAAGCATAAAACGTTTTATTTTATTAAATGTGAATTATAATGGATAGAAAAAAAATAATGATTAGTTGATTTTCGTTACGTGTACTAAGAATTTTTATTATAAGAATCTATTTAAGAAAATTATTAATCAATCAATTTTTTTTAATCCAGACATTTTTTTTAAAAAACTGTTGATACTGTTTTTAAGCAACTTGAAGCGATTTATTAATTAAACACGAATTTACAAGAAGTGAGAAGTCAATTATGTACAAGTCTTTCTTTTCACTAATATTTTAAATGAATTCATATTTAATTTTTATTTAATTAAGTGTGTGCATCTTTAAATTATATACATAAAATAATATTATTATTAACGTGATACGAATTTTAATACAATTAATTTTTTAATAAAGACATTTCAATAAATACAAAAAAAGAAAATACAATTAGTTAAAACATAAATTATATTTAACATATATCATTAAGCTCTAATAATTTTAATTAGTTTGTAAAATATTATGTATTCAACAAGTTACAGATTCAATAAATAATTTTTTTTAAATAGCAGTAAATTAAAAATGACACATTATGAAGTCAAATTTGTATTGTATATTATTAAATTATATATTTTTTATTTTAACTAGTGTACATACGAAAGAAACAATATATTTTAAATCTTATTTGTTTTATAAGTAAACCTTTATTTTTTTTCGTACTTGAAATATAAAACAGATTTAATTTCCCAATCGTTACTTTTTATATGAGCAAAATAACACACACCCGGAAATAATTTGTGATGTGTCTTGATATTTTCAGAATTTTATCGTGTTATATTTATTTAAAACTTTACCTTTCGATCAAAACATGATCTTCAAAGCAAATTTAGACATTTCATTTCAAGATAGCAGAAGATTTGATCAAACGTAATCAAAAATAAGTTTAGTAGTAAATAATTTAAAAAGAGTAAAACTAATAGATTCCTTTTCACCTATTTTCTATTTAAATATCAAATCAGTATTTTATTCGAAGTGTATTTTTTTTTCACTAAAATTATAATACATCAGTTAACTTAATAGATGATTAAATTTTTAAAAATTAAACAGTTAGGATGTGTTTCAAATAATTTTCAATGTTTTTTTATATAATATACCACATGAAATTTTAAATACATACATGCATCTCTCTCTCTCTCCCTATATATATATATATATGTTGATATTTTTGTACATTAGCTCCCAATAGAAATTATAAAATATAATACAATATAAGTTTGTTTTTAATTGAAAGAGTATTTTATTAATATATCCAATATTACAAATATTGATAAAAATTAACTTTTTCTATATATAAGAAAAAACATCGATTTCAAAAAATAGAAAAGTAGATATGTATAACTAAAATTAATTATAAACAGATATAAAAGTAAAGATAGTTTTTTTATTTACGATTTATCAACATCCTTCGAAATCTATTATAATAATTGAACAATTTCGATCGATGTTTTTTTCATTTTTAATAAAAAAATAATATTTATTTTCAGTTTAATTTTAATTTTCAGAATTTTTCCACAACTATAAAAAGACGTCCAGTTTTTGTTTGAAATCTTAACAATTTACTAAGCAAGTTGAAACTTTAATAGGTGAATTAATTCTTTGTGTTTATATATTTTTTTATAAATTTTTATAATAAGGAGTTATAAATATCGTTTTTCAACTTTGTTATGATTATAAAACAATTTTTTTTTTGAAAACGCTCTAAAGCTTCACTAGTTAACTGCACTAAACAATCTCGTTGAGAAAACAAAAACGAATTTCAATAATTTTTGATATTACTGCGTTACAAAATTGAAAATACATATAAAAACGATAATAAATACGATATATCGACAAACAATGGGCAGATCTCAATCAAGTTGATAGGAAATCACCACAAGTATAGATCGATTTGTAAATTTCAAAATGCTTGAGATAATTAATAATCATTTTAGTAAAAAGCAGTGTTAATTGTTGAAAATAAGTTTTTTTTATAAAAGAATTTATTAAAATTAGAAAAATTCGCCGATACAAAAAATATAGAAAATAAAATTAAGTGAATTATTGAAAGTATTTGAAGTTCGCCAAGAATTTCTTAAAAAATAATTTAAGACTCGCTTTCGAAAGAGAATTAATGAAAGGAAAATTAAAGCTGATGGTTATTTACCAGGTTATATTTTTATCACTGTTTATTGTTATTTATTTTATTTCATTTCAGATGATGAAAATATAATAATTCAATATATGTAATAAAGAAAAAATAAGAATATTTATGTATATAACTTGTAGAAAATTTAACAAATTTGTTATTGTTTCTTTTTGCAAAATAAATCCTAATTTTATATCGTAATGATAGAACAATTTTATGGAATATTTCGATATCATCTTCTAGTTCTAAAAAAGATAACATGTTCAAAATAGAAAATTTATTGAACAGAAAATGAAATATTTTTCCATTCCTAACGATAAACATGATTTAATTACACCTAAAAATCGTAGCATTCATCAATTTATAGAATAAAAAAAATATTAAAACAACCGATATCATAACATCAAAGCTCCGTTGTGGCCGCCGTTCAAAGTTATCTGAAAGGGAAAAACGTTATATCTTAAATACAGTTAAGACTAATCCACGATTATCCACTTTTGTAATTGCTGAAAGTAACTGTACAGTTTGATAAAACAAATTTGATGATATGATAAGGAAAACTCTAATAATTGCTGGGTACCGTAGTCGGATTGCAAGACAGAAACCGTGTATTTCAAGAGTGAACAGAATTAAGCAAAATGAGCATCTAATATAGCCTTAGATAAGAAAAATCTGTTTCTCACCGTGAAACATGGTGGTAGTGGTCAGGTGATGTTATGGATGTATGTTAAGTAGCGGCGTTGGTAATATCGAATTTATAGTCAATAATAAATAAAATTGACTATCTCGATATTTGACCGTAAGCATCATGCTCGGTGTGTATGTTAAGTAGCGGCGTTGGTAATATCGAATTTATAGTCAATAATAAATAAAATTGACTATCTCGATATTTTAAAGAGAAATTTAAAAGAAAATGTGGGAAAAATCAGATTAGACCGTAAATTTTATTTCCGACAAGACAATTATCTCAAATATACGACCAAAATTGTCAAGCTTTGGGTACTCTATAATATTCCAAAGCACTTGTATATGCTCCCACAATCTCCTGACTTAAATTTCATTGAACATTTATGGAATTTACTTCAGCACAAAATTCAGAATTACAATATAACATCGAAAGAAGTGTCAAAGACTACCATCATCGAAAAATGGGCCAAAATTAGTTCTGAATAAACTGAAAGATTAATGCAATTTATGAAAAAAAGGTTGGAAAAAGTTTTAAAATGAAAAGGTAATCCAATATCATACTGAAAATAATATTTTAAGTCTTTTTTTAAATTTTTAATTAGGTGTGCGCAAACTTTTTTTCACGTATTTTTTTTAAATTTCGTTTGGTTTGTTGTTTTTCTTTACTTTATTGATATTTAAAAAGTATTTTGTTGATGTTTTTTAATTTTTAAAACTTTGTAGAAAAAAAAATAGTTATTTTGTTATCAACAATAGTGTTTTTATTTTATAGGCGATATTAATAAAGATAGAATAGGTGTGCGCAGATTTTGTTGTGGTACTGTATTTCAAACTATTTTTATTAATTTCTCAGAAAGTATTCATATTATTTAAATATGTATATAAAAAGAAAAAAAAATAAATATTTTTTTAGATTCAAGTTTAATTTACATAAAAATAATTTGAAAATAATTGATAATATCCACTTTTTATAACAGATTTATTTGACTATAACAATTTAATATTACAATATTTTTCTCCTTAAACATTTTTTTAATTAAATTTACAGAATTTACTATTTCATAATTGTAAGTTTGACCTAGTTCTCATGTTTAATGATTAATATTTCTATTTAAAATTCTTTCCAATGACATTATTATACTAATTAATCAGCAATGTTATCAATATAATTTATCGACTTTAGTATCGTAAGCAATTTATGAACAAAGGCACTACAATTTAAGTAAGTCTTACACTGGAAAATTAATTTAACATAACTATTGATTGATGTGAATGAGTTCACCAAACATAATTAAACAAATCAAATAATATCGTTTTACAATAGAAAACTTAATCAAAACTGAATTTTTCGACACTTAAAACTAAATACACTTTAAGTACTTTTCAAGTCAATATAAAAATCATTCAGTTTTTTTATTACATAAATGATTGTTGAACTCTTATCTAAAATAATATACTGCTGTGAGCGATTTTTTTGTTAAATATTGAATAAGCTATAATACTAAATTAAACCTTTTGTATCAATTTTTTTACTTTATTATTTATTAGTAAAATTCTAGTATATCTTGCGTATAATGTTAAATTATATTCATTTCTATTTAACCTTCTATCTTTTCATGGATAAATTATAAAACTATCTCAGTTCACATTATTTCACACTACTTAATTGTTCACTAATTGTTATTTCTTTTTACTCTTTTTAAGAGATTATCTTCATAACAAATATTATATCACATTATCTAAACATTTTGAAATGTATATTTATTTACACAAGTTTATAAATTTTGTACTTCATTGATTATTAATTTACTGTATATAATAAAGATTTACTTTAATTTTACATTTAAGACTGAGTTGAAATTATTTATTTTTAAATTGAAATGATCATATATTGATAGATTTTTAACTTACTAAAAATGTTGAACTGATAGTAATTTATCAATGATTTGTAAAATTACGTGTCACTATTTTAAAACACAAAATAATCCAATCTAAAATAAATATAGAAATATGAATTTACATTCACATAATCAATAATAAACTTTAATAATATAAATATATACATATGTATATATATATATATATATATATATATATATATATATATATATATATATATATATATATATATATATAATATATATACATAATATAATAAATATAACTGATATTGCAACATTAAAATAAAACTATTTTTATAAAATTACCACTAACTATCCAGACACATTGTCGACAGACTATTGTCAACCACATTTTGTATTTTGTGTCATCTTGAATAATTATGTCGATAAGGAAAAAGGAAATAAGTATAAATGTATTTATGTACATATATACATATATTATTATTTTTTATTTATTTATATATATATATATATATTTATATATGTATGTATGTATGTAATATGAAATTAACTTACAGTTTGAGTATTTCTTTCAATGTCTTTTGATACATTAAAAAATTATTTACATAAAATTAGACATAATTTGAAAATATTTATCAACAAAACACCTTTTATAAAAATATTTTATAAATAATTAATTTGTTTTAATTATTTTAAAAATGAAATATATTTCCGATATATATATATATATATATATATATATATATATATATATATATATATATATATATACACTGACGCACATAAGTCATGGCACACATGGGTAACATAAGCAATTAATTTATTGATATAATTTAATGAAGTCGTTAAATTAAAAAGAAATGTAATTGAAAATAAATATAATATTCATTAAATTTATTCATTACATAATATACATTATATTTATTTTCAATTAAATATTTTTTTTTAATTAACGACTTCATTGAATTATAACAATAAATTCCTTATGTTACCCATGCGTGCCATGACTTATATGCGTCAATGTATATGTATGCATCTGTGCGTATTTTAATATGCTAATGTGTACTAAAGTATAAATATACATACTCATATGTACTATTATCATTTACTAATGTTTATTTTGAATGCATAATAATAATTGTATGCGGAGTATTTATTTATTTATAAACGATCAGTTATTGAAATAACTACAAAAAAAGCTCATGCAACAAAAAATTTGTTTAATAATTATTTTTAAAATCAATATTTAATCTTTATTTTATTTTAATATTTTCAATTTTTGCAAAATTTACTAAACTAATTTAACATATTACAGCAAATGAATTGTAATTATCACACAAATGAACTCGAAGATAGTGAATACAATAAGTGATTATTGAATACTTTATAACATGTAATGTTGAGAGTAAAGATTTATTTGTATTAAAAATATCACTTCCATACTAAGAGTTTAAAAAATGTTCAATAGTTATTTATTGTTTTTTTCTTCGTTGATAGATTATAAATATATATGTGTATATATATATATATATATATATATATATATATATATATATATATGCATATGTTTATCTGAACATATTTACCGTCTATATCTTAACTTATTAAAAGGATGCAATAAATACCAGCAATAACTATGTCAAAGTGATAATAATGTGTCATTAGAAAATGGATGTTGTCACCTTCTGTCACATTTATCGTGTTTATTGTTTGTTTACATAATATATTTTAAAACTGTTATATTTCCTTTAAACCTATAATGTTAGTCACACCTCCCTAATAATTTAGATTAGAATTAAAAATTGTTTTAATATATCTTTTGTAATTTTTTTAATATACAACAATTTTACTTCTAGGTCGATATTATCTAGCATATTAAAGAGATAAAAATCAAATTAAACAATTAATATATTATTAATTTTTGTCTACTATTTAATAAACGAGTATAATACTAAAAAAATCTTTCTCCACAAATGCATACTCGTGCACGTACACACATATATAAACACACACACACACACACACACATATATATATATATATATATATATATATATATATATATATATATATATATATATACTTACACACCCGTCCCTCAATTTACGCGGGACTTTTTTTACACGGAATTGATTTACGCAGCACTTTTTATACGCGGTCAGATAGATTTCATTTTATATAATTTTTCATGGAATTTATTATATATCAGAGTGACGCAAATTCTTACTTGAACGTATAAAAGCACGATATAAATATATAAAAGATTGATTGTTTTGAATTACATTAGCGATAGTGACACCGAATAAAATTTATCTACTTTTGTTTTCTAAAACGTCATTATTTTTTTGTTAAGCTATGTGAAATAAATATGTGTTTCTACAACTTTACTAGCTTTTATTTCCAATATTTTTTCTATTGTACCGACAGACTCAATTTACGCGATTTTCATTCGCGTAAAATAAATCCACGTGGAACGGTTACTCGGCGTAAATTGAGGGATGGGTGTATATATAATTTGTTATACTACACAATGAATGTATTCCATAGAAAATTATAATATTTAATAACTATTATTAAAAAATTACTTTGTTGTGATTTTTCAGTCTATTAACTATTCAAATATACGTATTAGGGTGAGACAAATAAGACTGAAAGATAGTAGAAAATAGTAAATGACATTGAGTAAGAAAATATATATCTAAATCCTCCAATTTTTTAGACCATCCTATAGTATGTAAAATTTTGTTAAAAGTCAAAATTTTTCTAAAAATCATTCTTTGTCTAAAATAAAACATCATATGTGAAATAAAGAATATTAATCAACAATTTTGAATTAAAAATATATATTTATAATGTATATATTTAATTTTTGGTTTGTTTTAAACATTTAGAAAAGATGAAAAAAAATAAAAATCCGATTTTCATCAAAAAAAAATTATTTTCTAATAAATAATATTACTTTTACTGAAAAATGATTATTTTCCACTAAAATAAGTTATTTCTAATAAAAAATATGAACTCTTGGAGAATTTTAAAATTTTCAATTTTTTCCTTCAAAAAAACGACGACCTATAGTATGCAAAATTTCATAAAAAATAAATACTTTCAAAAATTTATTTTTTTCATTTAAAATCAGTGATTGGCTCGAAAATAATCACAATTGATGATTGAAATCTAATTTTCGAACACAAATCAAATTTTATTTAGTGAAAACAATGATTTAATCAATCTGGCTTTTAGGCCCAAAATCATTATTTCAATTTTAAACATTGAATTGATCTGAAAATTAAAAATATTCGTTGGGGATATAACTATTTATTTTAATGAAAATAATATATTTATGATATATAAAAAATTAAACTTTTTAATTATTTTTGAAACATTAAAATAATTTCAAAACATCAATATTTGACTTCGTATTATATACATCTACATATATATATATATATATATATATATATATATATATATATATATATATATATATATATATGCATATGTATGTACAGAAAAATGAATAAACATATGAGATGTAGAGATATAAAAAAACATTTCATATTCATAGTTCAATACGAAATTCTTATTACTAATATATGTTATATATTTTATCAACATTTTGAAAAAATGATATTATATACAATTTTTTCTTAGCAATTTAGATGATTTTCGACCTTTTTAAAATTTTCTACTGCAAATTTATTTCATTCTTTAGATCAAAAGACATACATGACGATGCACTAAAATGAAAATATCTACGACGCTTGTACATGTGCTTTGTGGACTAGCTAAAAATAAAAGAACCGTTCGCAGTAGTAACTTTTTTGTTATAAACCAGAAGCCCGAGTCTTGAATATTTTATAGCTGTTGAAATGCCACCCTGATTTAATAGTTTACTGAATGAAGTCATGTTAGTATTTTAGTATATATGTGTGTATGATTATGTAGTTAGTTAATTTTCAAATATTTATTACATTAGTTAATATAGGCCCTCTCATTTCTGAATATTTAGTAAAAATGATTTAAGAACAAACATTAAAAGGTAGATAAGAAATGTAAAAAAAAATTTTCAAACATATAAATATATATATATATATATATATATATATATATATATATATTGATTAATTATTGATCAAATATCTGACGTAAATTTATACAAAATTTAATGCATCCATTTACTGTTGCTTTATTAATGCCTAGATAATTTATATGTATATAATTATGTATATATTCACAGATGTGCTGTAAAGTTACTGTCACTGTGTAAACTACTGTTGGGATAACACATTATTTGCGTATGATGATCACGAGTTTAATTGAATGTGTTCTATTATATGAATATATATATATATATATATATTTAAAGTGTCATAGAAATGCATTTTCATCAAAAAAGTAATACTAAAAAAATAAAAATGTTTAACAAATCTTAATTAAAAATAAACAAAACTGCATTTTTTTACTTAAAAGGTAATAAAATAGTATTTTAACATTTTTTTTAAAAAAAACGGTGCTCTGTCCTCTGGTCGATACGCTTGCTTCGCTCACACCCCCCGTGATATTTTCAATCGTGAATAATGTTTATTTGTAATTATTAAAGTTCAAAAGTAATCGTTTACTTTTGGAGTAGATTAATGACATTAATATTGCGATGGAATTATTTTTATATATATATATATATATATATATATATAGAGAGAGAGAGAGAGAGAGAGAGAAATAATATAGATAAAATCAACATATATAATTAAACAATAGTTATATATAAAAGACATCATGTAAAATATCTTCACTATATTTTTACATTTTATTAATTTTAAAGTATAAAAGAAACATATTTTAATAATAGACAATATTCTATAAACTATTTATTTGAATGCTAAATTTATTAGGTATTTAATAACAAATTTAAAAAAAACAGTTTTTCTGTAATTGGAAACTGATTGAATTTATTTAAAAAAGTGTGATTTTATTTAATTATTTATCATATGAAATAAATAACATTGTAGTAGTAGAGTATGTTTCATGTAAGATGATATCTAGTCGATTTAATAATGTCGAATTAAAACCGCAAAAATACTTTTAAGATATAATTCCTTCAGAAAGTTTAAAAATTAATTTACTTAAAAAAACATAAAAAGACTGAATATCATTTTTAATTTAATTTTTTTCAAATAAAAAAAATGTTGATATAAAATTATATTTGAATGTTTAAAAATACTTTAATAGGTTTAAATCGGTTATCACAATAACTTAAAAGTTGACATCATCTCATTTGAAATTAATCATTGTAAAAAATAATAAGTGAAACATATAAAATGAAATATAACTCGATTAAAAAGTAATGAATTAAAGGAAAAAATTAAGGAGTAAATAAAGGCTACTATAAAGACAAAATATTTCTGTGACTGAACATTTGCATAGACATTCTTAATATTTGAAAATTCTTTATCAATCTTTTTAAGTATTTGTATGAATTACTGAGAAGTTGTATTCATTAACTTTATGTAACAGATGAGATAAAACATAAATATATTGAAAAATGGAGTAAAATAGCAGAAACAAATATCACTTAATTGATAAACTCTATACTAAATCGTTAACAGAATGTTATAGAGATTTGGGGTTTCTAAGCAAATGATAATTTTTTATTTTTTATTATTTATTTTGTTCATATTGAGATATCTATAATTTTATACTATTTTCTTTCTGTTGTAACAAATACATTTTTTTATTAGGAATATAAATCCATAGAATAAATTTCACGATATTATCATTAAAAGAGATCATGTAAAATATCTTCACTATATTTTTACATTCTATTAATTTTAAATAAAAATATATATTTAATATTAAAAACAAAAATGTTTCAATGAAATGAAACAGATTATAATTTCGTCGAATACAAAATTTAAATCAAATTAATATTATTAAACCCACATTAGAACGATTATTATTTAATAATTATTTTTATCGGAAAAAATAAGTGATAATTCCAAGAATATATTACATACGTGATATGTTCTTTTTTTAAAAAAGGCAGGAAAATGTAAAAAAACAAACATTAGAAAAACTAGACAGTATGACTACATAATTAGGGCCACTATTCTTTTGAATGAATCTTATTGGGTAATATGTTGTTATTACCCGGTTAGATAAACCACATTAATTTGTTACAGTGCGGTTTTCCGTAATAAAAGATAATCAAAGTCGATTCAAAGTCCATACGAATTTTATATTTTTAATGCGAATAAATAACAAAATGACGTATATATATATATATATATATATATATATATATATATCAAAAATCATCACTAAAAATAGATGATGTTCTCATTTAAAATCTAATCATTTTTTCCAAATAGTAATCCTAGATACATCTTGGGGTTTTTGTGTTTTTTATATCAGATCATCTAATTAAAATAGATATGAATAAGAAAACATTATAAGTTAAAATGAAATATCAATTTTGCGTTTTCCAATCATTTCTTTAACGCAATATATATATTATGAGTTCATATGTGATATGACGTTACGTTTTAAAAAATAATATAAATATATTCATAACATCAGAATATAAACATAAGGTTAATGCCCCTTTTTCCGTAGATCGTCTTCATTTTTATAAACGCTTACTCAATCTGGTATAAACACAATGTATTTTATATTGTGTTATGTTTTTAAGTTTAAATATTATCGATTATTTCACATAAAAAGCAATTTAAATTTTTGATATTTCAATTAATATTTTTGATAAAAATACTGCTTTAAAAAAAGATTTTGTTTTTACAAAAATATACTTTAAATCTGCTTTTTAATTAATAGAAGTCAGTGTGAATTATTAAAAAAGTTAAATTTAATTGATTTTACTGTTTTATATCTTGTATCTGTAGAGTTTCACAAATAAAGCTGAAGGATAATAAAGAAAATTAATATATACACTTACTCACAAAATTGAGCGTACACTTATAGATTATAATCGTTTATTCATATATTAACAGAATTAATTTTTTTTTTAAAAAAAAGTGCATATTTGTAATAAATGCTTATTGTCACTTATAATTTCATTAAAAAGATATAAAAATATCATCGTATTCACTCGATATTCAGAAAAGTTATAAAAAAGTTCCAAATTTATTCACACAAAATTGAGTGATGTATTACAGTAGCGATAATTATGAACATTTCTTTGCGATACATAAAATTAATATTTTATAGCATAGTCATTAGTATCTATGACTGCTTGCAGACGTCGTGGCATTGATTTGACTAAATTTTTTGTTACATAACTAGGTATATTTTGCTATATTTCTGTCAATGTTTGTACACAATCGTTTTTATTAGATGGATTGTAAGTTCTCATACGATTCTTCAATTCTGTCCACAAATTTTTAATTAGGCTGATATCTGGTGATTGGGGTGTGGTTTTTGCTAATTTCGGTGTATTATATAACAGTCATTTTCTAATTATGTACAAAGTATACTTCTGGTCATTATGTTGTTGAAAATGATAAGTTGGAGATATTCCAAGTTTGCGGGCAGATGGCTTTAAATAATTTTTCAAAATTTCAAAGTACTTCATTTTATCCATGATAGATTCAATATAATGTAAATTTACAGTACCACTGGCTCTTATATAGCCCCATACAGCCCTATAACATTACAAATCCTACTCAGTGTTTTAATGTTCAACACTTACTATTTTTTTGTTTGGTTTTTCCAAACAATTTGCTTATCATTTGATCCAAACAAATTGATTTTGGTTTCGTCTGAGAATATCACATTGTTCCAAAAATCTACATTATACTTAATATACTTTTTAACAAATTCTAGACATTTTTCTCGGTTTACTTTAAAAATAAATTAATTTTTACGTGCAATTCGTCTATAATACCCATTGTTATGACGTACTCGACGCAATATTTTGGTGGAATTTTTTTTGTTAATTCTCGAGGATACCCCCACTTGTGATTTTGGTAAACTTTGTTTCGGGTTCATTTTCATTAATCTGATGATAAACCGTTCATCACTAAGAGTCAGAATTTTTTTCCTGCTCCGGCCTTTGTTATTGTAGAGTGTACCTTCATATTTATATTTATTAATTATTTTTTGAACAGTGTAATGTGACCTATGCACTATTGCTCCAATGTCGAGTAATGATTTTCCTTTACAGCATAACGTTATAATAGGTTAATGCGTAGTTATATGTGTTTACTTCCTTTTACTCTCTATTTTATAATAAATATGATAGTTCTTCAAGAAATAACGAAAAAAGTGAAGAACTAATAAATGTTTATTATTGCTTACGCTATACATAAGATTCCTGCCTAATGTTATTTTAAAATTCGCATAAAATCACATTCCTACTGTACATACTTTCAAAGTGTACGCTCAATTTTGTTATATCATAAAATTAAATTTTTAATATATCATAAATATAATTATTTTTTTATATATCATAAATATATTATTTTCATTTAAAATAAATAGTCATATTCCCAACGAATATTTTCAATTTTCAGATCAATTCAATGTTCAAAATTGAAAATAATGATTTTGGGCCTAAAAGCCAGATTGATTAAATCATTGTTTTCACTAAATAAAATTCGTTTTGTGTTCGAAAATTAGATTTCAATCATCAATTGTGACTATTTTCGAGCCAATCACTTATATTAAATGAAAAAACTTAATTTTTGAAAATATTTATTTTTTGTGAAATTTTGCATACTATAGGTCGTTGTTTTTTTGAAGGAAAAAATTGAAAATTTTAAAATTCTCCAAGAGTTTATATTTTTTATTAGAAATAACTTATGTTAGTGGAAAATAATCATTTTTCATTAAAAGTAATATTATTTATTAGAAAATAACTTTTTTTGGATGAAAATCGGATTTTTATTTTTTTTCATCTTTTCCAAATTTTTAAAACAAACCAAAAATTAAATATATACATTATAAATATATACTTTTAATTCAAAATTGTTGATTAATATTCTTTATTTCACATCTGATGTTTTATTTTAGACAAAGAATGATTTTTAGAAAAATTTTGATTTTTAACAAAATGCATACTATAGGATGGTCTAAATGAAACTGGAGGATTTAGATATATATTTTCTTACTCACTGTCATTTACTATCTTTCAGTCTTATTTGTCTTACCCTAATAAGTGTACATTTGAATAGTTAATAGACTGAAAAATCACAACAAAATATTTTTTTAATAATAGTTATTAAATATTATCATTTTCTATGGAATAAATATTGAACTTTTTTATAACTTTACTGGATTTAGAATGAATACGATGATATTTTTATATCTTTTTAATGAAATTATAAGTGACAATAAGCATTTATTACAAATATGCACTTTTTGTTTAAAAAAGATATTTAATTCTGTTAATATATGAATAAACAATTATAATTTATAAGTGTACGCTCAATTTTGTAAGTAACTATATATATATATATATATATATATATATATATATATATATATATATATATATAGTATGTATGTATGTATGTATCAACATCGTCATTATCATATCAGGATATATTCATCTATTGCTGAGCGAAAGCCTTGTTGAATATTACCATTCATTATACTTGGTCATACTCACAGTATTAACCAAGCGGGTTGGTGGGAATATATATATATATATATATATATATATATATATATGTTTTGTAAAAAGTAAGACTGAAACATTCTTAGTAAAGAAAATACATTTTTTATTTATAAATATTCCTGTCTTTCTGTTCACACTATTAATAATACTTAAGATTACGTTCTTCATAAATATTATTTAAAATTGAACATCCAATATTTCAAACAGTAGATGCGTAAAACTACGTTAAAACAGAAGCTACATAACATATATTTCTATATACAAAATCTTATCTTGAACATAATGATGTTTACAAACACATGTCTTCATTTGTTCATGTCAATTAGCTATTTACGATGCTTGTTCATTCATGGCTGTGAATAAGCACAGTTGTAACTGATAAAAAAAATTATATTAAACGATGCGAAATCCGCCGGAAACGCAACCGACTTGACGTCAAAGTAAACATTTACAATTGATCAGTACATTTGAATAATATTAATACATAAACACAAAACGTCATCATTACCTTTTATCACCATGAAATTCCTCACCTTGGAAGTGCAGTAAAAATCGAATAAATCTTTAAAAAAATTTTGATACTTTTTCCTCTTTACGTTTTTTTTCCTCAAAAATTTAATAACACATGAAATTATATACAATAGAGCACGTATACATAAAAGATACATATACATTTGTATACATGTAAATACGAGTATGTATACAATATTACTTTATATATATTAAAAAAGAAAATACAAAATTATTATAAACATCTTATTAAACAATATGTAGGTCCAATAATATAAATAAAGAATCACAAAATATTCAATTTAGAAGAAGTTAAAATATTTTTTCTATGTTGTATATCATGCAGGTTACCAATGACAGGTAAAACTTAACTCAATAAAAATTTCTCTGTCTTAAAATAAAAAAATCAATCTCGATTATGTCTAACAACTTTAATATTATTTTGATTTCTAAATTATGTACCTACGCCATTCTGAGAACTATTTGAAATAAAATAGTTATAAAATATATTTATAATTACAAAATCGTCTCCATAATATGAGAAATGTATCAAATATTAAAATTTATATAGTTAATATAAACTATTTTTTATATTCATAGATTGATTAGGAATTTGAAATGTTAGATGATGTGTTAATATTAAAAATATTATAAAGTAACCGTTATATTCAATAATACTACTTTTTATCGTATATAATACAAAAACTTTTATTATTCCTTATAATAAAAAAATAAAAATTATTCTTAAACATAAATTTCTTCTTTACATATGTCATTATTGAATAAATGTTTAATCAAACATAATAAAATATTATTATCCATTTCTTTGCTCTTCATGTTTAAACTTGTTAAAATTCGTTTACAGAAAAATTATAGAACATATATATATATATATATATATATATATATATATATGTATATATATTAAGTTTAAAAAAATATATTTCCTAGATTGTAATGTTTTTTATCAACAAAAATTCCAATAATGAAATCAAATTGTTTTAGATGATACAAATTTAGATAATCCGAGATAAAAGTAGTCAAGTAACTTACTGGCGACTGTCATAAATTGTCTGGTATTCGAATGCATCCACTTAAAGTGAAGTGAACATACTCGAAAATGACGACAATCTATTCAACTTATTTCCATGATTTAAAATTATGTTCTTTATATTATAAATTCCCAAAATGCATATAATTCGAAAATTTAAAAAAAAGAATAATATTTAAACATATAATATTTTATTTTAGTGACTTTTTTTAAAAAAAACTGCTATAATTATTTTATAAAAAGAAAATTAATTGACACAGAAATTCATAAAATTAAATTAAGTTAAATAACTTTAACTAAAAATACTTTTTTTATTTAACTGAATAATATATTTTTTAAAAATAATAATATTCGTATTTTAAATTTAAAAAACTTACTACAAATATTGCTTATTAAGAAGATAACAATTTTATTATTATTATTTTTAATAAAAACATAATTAATTTATTCTCCTCATATAATTGAAAACATTAACAATCTATATAAACATTTTGTTGAAATAATTTTAAATATTAATTATCTATTTCGACATAACATTCATAACTTATAACCCAGAATTAAGTCACTATTTGTTTATTATAACAAATTGACTTCATTATCATTTATACTCAAAACTGCAAGATTTTATAAAAAATGTCGAATAATTTTTTATTGTTCATTTTATTTGCTGATGCACATTTCGATAGCCATGCTATCTCATCAGAGTGTCAATATAGTGAACAATAACGTGGATAATGTATATCTGCATCAGTACTTAAATAAAGCATAAGTGCCAAAAATGATTTTGTTAATATGTAATATAATAGAAATAATGATTCCATAGTTTTAAGTAAAAAATGTCGTAATTAAAAACTGTAGTCTTAACAACAAAAATAATTATAATGCAGCATTTGGATAATAATGGTAAGGCCATCGAAATACAAATCAAAAAAAAGTAATTAGTAATTATTAAACTCATAAAATTTGCTGACGTTGGTGTGAATGATTCATTTACGATGAAAAAATTAATTGTATTGAAAACTATTATAAATAATATTATAATTGAATTGTTAGAAAAATGTATTTTTTGTAAGAAATTTTCCAAATAAAAACTAATTTTTTATATGAGTTTAAATTTAGTCTAAAATTAAAGATTTGCTTGTGAGATAAAAATGATTTATTCGATAAAAGATTCTTTTCAGTTCTTCAATCGATATATACAGTAGAGCTAAAATAATATTTTACATATTTTGATTAATTCTTAATTAATTTTACATTGGAGTAAACCATAAATATTAATTAAAATTTATTTTTTAAAAGGTGTTTCTCATATATACAATATATATATATATATATATATATATATATATATATATATATATATATATATATATATGTATATAGGAAATATTCCCTATTCTGATAGTTTTTGTGTGCCATATAATTATGAATAAATGTTTGCAGGAATTTTAATGAATTACTCTAATTATATACAATGTTACACTATTTCAAATAAATTAGCTGTATATTTTAGTTGTTGAGAAAACGGTAGTTATAAATTTAGTTGGTTTTCGAGATAGTAAGATAAGTTAGAACGTCATCGTACTTAAGTATGGTTGGACGTATATATCGTGCACGTCGTGACGATAAGTGTGGCGCGTATCTTATAGTATATGAGGTGACGAGAAAGGCACTCAGGCATCGGTGATGATAGCTGTATAGTTGAAACGTCGTTATACATTGCAAACCATTACAGTCTTTAGCGACTTATCCTACAGTATGACGACAATTTCAATTATCATATATTAAATGAAATAAAAATTTCATTTAACCTTCTATATATATATATATATATATATATATATATATATATATATATATATATATATATATATATATATATATATATATATATATATATATATATATATATATATATATATATATATATATGTTAATTATGTGTGAGCGTACGTATTTATCTTGAATTTGTTTATAAATTGTTACAGAATAATAAAAAAAAAATGTTAATAATTGACATATAAAAATATATCAATTGAAATAAAATCTTACAACATACTTGATATTTTATATAAATATTTTATTTTTAAATACCAATATGATTACATTCAAAATATTACAAATGGACTGTTTTAATTTGGTTATATATCAAATAAAAATCCTTCTAAATTATATACTTTTCAACTACATTTTCAAAAATATATGTGTGATATCATTATTAATAGTTTTTTTCTATCCATTACTGGATGAAGGCCTTCCCAAAACTTCCTGATTCCATTCCATATAGACGAATGTTCTCATATCACTGTTTAATATGCTGATAGGTCTCTTCTAGTACATTTTAAATTTTTTGAGTTTCTAATCAATAATTCTTCCTGGTTATAGGTGGTTTTATTTTTATAATATGTGACCGATTCATTTTCATTTTAAACATTTCACTCTTGTTATAATGTTCGTAACTTTGGTTTCTTTTTCAATCCATTTGTTTTTCTTTCTATTTATACATGTTATTCTTAATATACACCTTTCCATGTTTCATTGTGTTGTACGGAGTCGCTGTATTATTCTTACATTTAAGATCCTTATTTCACTATTATAAGTAATAACAGATAGGATGCGTTAGTTAAAATATTTTTTCTTCAAATAAATATTCGACTTCATGACTTTTGTTTATTTTATATATTTCTTTTATGTTAATAAATTATTATAAATAGTCAGTTTTTAATTTCTTCTATTTTTATTCCTTAATTAGTTTCTCCTTTCATTTGTAAATTAATTGCATATTACTTTTATTTTTCTATGGTTGTTCACTCTAACTCCAATTTTTTAAATTGTTTTTCTAATTTTTTATTATTTTTTGAGTTCATCTAGACTGTTCGAAAGAAATAATATTAATGGTTTGTCAAGAAAACAGTTTGTATATATATATATATATATATATATATATATATATATATATATATATATATATATATATATATATATATATATATATATATATATATATATATATATATATATATATATATATATATATATATATATATATATATATATATATATATATATATATATATATATATATATATATATATATATATATATATATATATATATATATATATATATATATATATATATAAAGCTGGGTCTGTTTTTGTGCGGATTATATTAATGGGATTTTGAAGTTATACGATTCATATTTCTTCTTAGTATCTTTTTATACGATTTTTTTAAGAATTTCTTTAAGCGGTTATTTAATTCAACGAAAAGCTCTTCAGTTTTATGAACAAATGAAGGAATCAGAGTCATTTACTTCCTCTTCTCAAACTGATAAGGAATTTTCGGCTAGCAAAGGGTGGTTAACCGGATTTTTAAAAATGAATGCACTGCATAAGGTGAAGATTACGGACGCGATTGCATCGGCAGATGAAGAAGCTGCCAAATTTTTTGTTGACAACGCACCAGGTCATCCATGTTTAAAACATCCAAATGTGAACATGATTTTTTTCCACCCTATACAACAACCATTATTCAGCTATTAGATTAAGGCATAATTGCAACTTTTAACAATATTATTGAAATAAAACCACACACATTAAATGCCTGTTGGAAAAAGGTTTGGCCTACATGTCTTGAAAACAGTGCAGCTATTTAGTTTCTTTTTTATTTTCTTTTTTTTATTCTAAACAGTGTAGGTATTATTGCGATGTATGAAAAATTCTATAATAAATTACACATACATATGTACATATTACTTTGAATAAAATTAAATAGTTGATTAAAAAATAAAGTAAAAAAGTTTTGTTTTGTATCAATTTTCTGCAGATATTTGAAATTTTTTTAAGCATTCTTTATTTCCTGATTTTTTATGCGAATTTTAGAGTAATTTCACTTTGTAGCTGCGATTTTTGAAAATTACGAAACGTATCCTAATTTTTCAATGTAATTTAAGACTTTTTTTGTGCGATTTTTTTTAATGCGGTTTCTGCGGAACGTATCTACCGCATAAAAACAGACCCAGGTATATATATATATATATAAATATATTATATAAATATATAAATGTGTGTGTAGATACGTACATATACATTATTAATAGATCATCATCAAATATTGAAAGCATATAATAGAACATTGTATATATCTGTAAATGCATATACACCTAAGTTGTTCTTTGTACTCCTAGATGTCTACTAAAAAATATAAAATTAAGCAATTATAATTTTTTATTTATCTTTAAATAATATATTAATGAAACCGAAATATTTTATAATATATTTATGACAAATGAGATGTTTATATAGGTGTATTAATATAAAAGTATATTAAATAATAAATAATCGGCAAAGACGAAATCTTGATATTTTTTATAAAGTAAGGTTGTGGCAGTGAGTGGCAACTCACAATTGCCGCACGAAATTTCGGATCTTTCCTAAATTATTTAAACGTGTAACAATGGAGGAAATTGTTGCTAAATTAGTTGTAGCCGACAATAATGTCATCCAGCAAGTATGTATTATTATAATTATTTGATAATATCAAGAATTTAATTTCATGGTTTTGTATGAAACACTTAAAGAACACGTGTTTGACAGACATTACAAAATTTATTGATATAATAAAATTATTAAATATTTTAATCAATTCTCTGATTAATCATGACTTAAGAAAATATCACACTTATAAACAGTATTTATAATGTAGTTGTTTTGACGTTTCTAATTATATAAATTATTTTTTTTTACCTAATGATGGATTTTAATTATAAAATCAAACAAACTCAAATGATATGTTATTTTTAACCGGTTTTTATTTATTTGGAATTATTAAAAATACACTCATGCAATAAACAGTCTTTATAATATATTTTGATTAATTCATATAGTTTTCATATAATCTTACAATGTAAATTCTAGGGCACACAGGAATTAAAAGAAGCCTTTAAAAGCCCAGAAGCTGTACCTGCATTATGTCAATTGATTATTTCATCATCACAGGTACAAATAAGGCAATTATCAGCAGTTTTATTAAGGAAACGTCTATCTCGAAGTCGCAATTGGTCAAAATTGACACCAGATATGAAAAATGGGTACTGAGTTATTAAGTTATTAACAAATATAATATTTTTTTGTTTTTTCCTTTATGAATTTATTGTACATTATTTATTTTTTAATTATTATTCAAACAAAATTTATTTTTGTGTGTATTGTGCATATATGTTTTTTTTGAGTACTGTGTATGCATATACTCACATATACATATTAATGTGCAATACATAAATAAAGAAAAGAATATTGTTATTTTTTTTAATAATGAGAGAAGGATATTTTAAAAAAGTAATAGATAAATATTTTTTGCTTTATGTTTATGAATTAATACCTCTACTAATTAAATATTATTTAATTTAAATAAAAATATTTTTTGACAATTAATAATATGTACTCTATTAATTTAAATAAATTTGTTATTTTATTTGTTAAGTTAAAAATATTTTTGTAATGTGCTCTTCTTGTTTTTTTTTAATGTTTAAATATTTTTATTGAAAAATATTAATACTGTCTGTAGAAATTTGTGTTTATTATAAAATTATAAATAATATATTTATTTTTAGTTCAGTAGTTTATAAGATATGAAATAGTAACATCGATAAATATAATGATAATATAATATTTTATAGGGATTTATGCATTATTTAAATTATTTTTATGCAAAAAGACTTAAATTATTAGCAGTATATACTAATTTCTTATAAAAATAATAACTCTTTCCCTTAATTTATAATATAAGATAGTCAAAAAGAAGCAGAATGGTTTAGACATATATTTACTTGCTTACTGTCATTTATTATTCTTTACTCTTGCATGTTATCTACCTGCATTTTAATAAGCCAGTTTTTTAGATTTGTAATTATTTATTTTTAGAATCAAACAGACAATGCTTCAAGCTTTAATGAATGAACAAGAGAAATTAGTAAAAAATGCTATTGCCCAATTTATTGGAACAATAAGTAAACATGAATTTCCTGACAATAAATGGCCTGAAGTTTTACAATTTGTTAATACATTATGTTCAAGTGACAACATAAATGATAAAGAGGTAATTAAATATATGCCAAATATTTATTGTGTATATTTATTTTTATTGTGTATTTTTTCATTTGAAACTATTTACAGGAATGCATTTTATATTAAGTTATTGAAGTAATTTTAATATATTGCTTTTATTATGTCATTTTTTAGTATGTTTATAATGACTATTAACATATAAGTGGATAAAGAATCTTTAAATTATTTTTGAAGCTTTTCTGTATTTTTTTATATCATTTGCTTTTTTTAAACAAAAAATCTTATTCTTACATATACACATAGCTCTTAGACAAAATTGTTAGTTGTAATTTTATAGATAATAGCTGCCTAAAAATCCTCATAAACTATCACATTTTTACATATTTCAACTTCTTATTTTTGTATACTTCATTATTCATTTTATATTAAGTTTACTTGATAATTAGTATTGAATTATGTTGTTCTTATAAAAAAATACATAAATTTTAATAATTTATAAATATACAGAAATAAACATTTATATATATTTTATTAAGATATAATAATATTTTTAGCTGGGTATGTATACTTTATCTATAATGACTGAAATATCAGCAGAACAGTATATGGCTCATGCAGATTCATTTGCATTTTTGTTTACGAATACTTTAAATTCATTACAAGATTTAGATACTTCATTAGCTTATTATACCATTTTGACCATGATACATTTTGCACCATTATTATCAAAAAATCAGCAGGTAAAAAGTTATTTTATAAAAAATTATTAATTAATATTTTAAAATGCTACATATTTGTAGTTAACTAATGCTTATCATTCTCTGATGCCAAAAATAATGGAATGTATTCAAGCATATTCCAAGTCAAATGAACAAAAAACTTGTGATATTATGGAAATTCTGGATGTTCTAGTAGAATCTGCTATTACTATAGTTGTGCCACATATCAAACCATTGATTGAATTATGTTTACAATTAACTCTTGAAAAAGATGTTGACGATAGTGTCAAAATAAAAGCTGTAAGCTTTATTGGGTGGCTAACTAGAATAAAAAAGAAAACTGTTGTGAAACATAATTTAGTAGAACCAATTGTAAATGTTTTATTTAAATTAATGAGTGCTCCACCAGATGATGATGGAGAAGAAGAATATTTTACAGGAGATCCAGATTATTGTAATCCAATGACATGTGCAACTCAAACACTAGATGTTCTTGCACTTAATATTCCTCCCGAGAAAATAATTCCTCATCTGGTAATAATCTTTGATTATATAATTATAAAATATAATAAATTTATGAAGTTTTAAAATTTTATTTGTAATATTTATGTATATTCAATATTATTTTACATTGTTACCAATATTATCATATTTCAATATTAAAAGCAAAAAAATATGAGTTTTTATGTTTAAAAAAAATAAATGTAATATTATTTATTGTTATGTAAATACATTGTATGTATGTTTTTTTATGAATATAGTTAAGACATATAGAACCTGCTCTTCAAGGATCGAATTTGTATGTAAAAAAAGCAGCATATTTAACAATGGCTGTCTTGGCAGAGGGTTGTTCAGAATACATTCGTACAAAATATTTACAATCATTTCTTCAGTGCATTTGTAAAGGAATTATTGATCCAAACACTGTAGTTCGTAATGCTGCATTATTTGCGCTTGGACAGTTTTCAGAACATTTACAAGTATATATCAAAAATTTATAACAAAATATATATTCATTTTTAACTAATTTTTAATTTTAGCCTGAAATTAGCCAATATGCATCTGAGTTACTTCCAGTTTTATTTGATTTTCTTAGCCAATTATGTTCACAACTTGAAAATAATGCTAAAGAACCAGCAAGCATTGACAGAATGTTTTATGCTTTGGAAATGTTTTGTGAAAATTTAGAACATGAACTTTTACCTTATTTAGAAACCCTTATGGAAAGATTGTTCTCTCTTTTAAATTCTCATTGCTCAGTTCATTTACGAGAACTTGCTCTAAGTGCTATTGGTGCTACAGGTATGTAATAATATTTTCTAAAAAATGTATAATTTATCAAAATTATTTTAATTGTAGCTAATGCTGCAAAGGATGGAATGTTACCATATTTTCCTCGGATTATAGAAATTTTAAAAGTATATTTAACACAAACTTATGAAGATGATACTAGTTGTCTACAAGTTCAAGCAGTGGGTATGTATACTATATTAAAGGATAATGTATCATGTAATTAATTATATTTATTTTTAGATACATTAGGAATTATTGCACGAACAATAGGAAATCAACATTTTCTTCCATTAGCACAGGAATCACTTCAAATAGGTTTAAAATTAATGGAAGATACAGAAGACCCAGACTTACGGAAAAGTACATATGGATTATTTGCTGCAATTGCATCAGTAATAAAAGAAGAAATAAATCCAATATTACCACGTATTGTTGAAGTTATGCTTGATTCTATTAAAAGTTCAGAAGGCATTGTTGTAAGATATATTTTTTCTTTAATTAAATAAACATGCTGATATATTCTCTTAACCATATTATTTTTTGTATATATATTTTAAAATTATATTTAGTTATTTATTAAAAAATTATAACAGGCTCATTATAAAGAAGAAGAAACATCTGCATTGGATGTGTATGATGAGTTATCTGATACTGGTGATGAAGAAGATATAGAAAATGAATCATCTGATGAAGAAGATGAAGATGTTGCAGGATACAGTGTAGAAAACTCTTACATTGAAGAAAAAGAAGAAGCATGTTTAGCATTGAGAGAAATTGCAGAGCATACTGGGTATATTTAAATTGTAGTAATTAAAATGTATGTGAAATAAATTTTACATTAATTTCAGTGTGGTGTTTTTGCCATATTTAGAAAATTGTTTTGAAGAAATTTTTAAACTAATTAATTATCCACAAGAGGACATTCGAAAAGCCTCTGTTGAAGCTCTTCTTCAATTCTGTCTTACTTTAGCACAAATTAATACTCCTGAAGGCAAACAAGCTCTTTACAAAGCTTTACAATTATTTATTCCAAAATGTGCAGAATTAATCAGAACAGATGAGGAAAGAGCAGTAGTAATGGCAGCTCTCGATGCTTATGCAGAATTACTTAAAAAAATTAAAAGTGATGCCTTTGTTGGTGAAGGCCACAGAGAAGCGATTATGAATTGTGTAGTGGATGTTATGACATCAAAGGTATTAAACAGCTGTTTGAGTTTAATTTTTATTTTATTATATTAGAAACATACATTGTGTATTTAGTAGTCAAGTTGCAGTTAAAAATGTGCATGCAGCTTTAAATGAATTAAAATATATTCCAACATAGCAGAAACTTTTCAAAATATGGTTATTAAAAAGTAAGTAATTACAGACATTAACGAATAACGAATACTTTATTTATCTGAATTAAATACATTTTTACATGTGTCAGTATCTTATAATTAGGTTTACTACATCTAAATATTTTACCTATATGTACGTGATTGTTCTTATTTAGTCTACTTTTTCAAAATTTCTATTGTTCATATGATAGTCTCACAGGGAAAAATTTCAAAAACTTGCTATCACATTACAGATATTAATATAATCACTGAATTTATAGTGAATATTTATAACCACTGTATAATGTTTATCAATATGTTTTATATATTTTTAAAAATGTTTGAAAAGTTTTTTGTTTGTGTTAAAATTAATTTATTGATATTGTTCATATACAAACTCAGATGAGTTATTTCCTATTTTAAAAATAATATCAAAAACAGTATTTGATTGATGAATATATTTTAGATTGAGTGCCAAGATCAAGATCATGACCCTGCAGATACTGAAGATCCAGAAGCAGAACATGATGAGTTACTTATTGAATCTGCTGGTGATATTATTCCGAGTTTTGGGAAGGCTTTAAAACCGGATGATTTTGTTATTTATTTCAATAATCTTCTTACATTATTATTGATGAGAGTTGTAAGTTCATTAAATAATAATATTTAAAAATATTTATTTTTAAACAAACATAAAAAATGAAAAGTAATATGTTATATGTGAATGCATAATAATTAAATAATAAATTAGTTTAAAATTATAAAAAGTGAATTTTATATATATATATATATATATATATATATATATATATATATATATATATATATATAATATAGGTTCATTTTTAATTTATTATTTATATAGAAATTAATTTTAGAAAAAAGGTAATAATATTGCTCAAAAATCTTTTGCTATTGGTATCATTGCGGAATGTATGGAACCCCTTCAGTTATATGTTTCAAAGTTTGTTCCTCAACTTCTGCCTGTTTTTATCAAATCCACACATGATGAACATGAAGAAGTACGAAATAATTCTATTTATGCAATTGGTGAAATGGTTATGCATGGGAAAGAGGCATTATATCCGTATCCTTTATATATATACATATATATGTACTCATATTAAAATTTTATTATTTATCATACATAAAGATATTTTGGAATTTTTTTCTCATAATTATTATTTTTTATATTTGATACTTTCATTAATATATTATTTTCAATATTCATTAATAATATTAATAAAAGATAATTAATACTTATTTTTGTTTAGTAATTATATTTTTTGAAAATAACCTTTATTGTATATACTTTCTTAATATAATGTAGTCATTATAATGAAATTCTTCAAAATCTTTCTTCAGCAGTATCAAAGGAAACTCATCCAGGTACATTAGATAACATTTGTGGTGCTTTAGCAAGAATGATTATTGTTAATGTAAATGGCATACCAATGGAAGAGGTAATATTTTATTCTGATTAATTTTTCATCACTAAATTTTATTTATTTCATCTCATTTTTTTTTTAGAATTTGATTTGAAAAATTAAATTTTCAGATTTTGATATTTGTTATAATTTATAACAATATAAATATTTTATTTGGATCTTTTTTATAGGTATTTCCTGTTTTTGTAAGATATTTACCATTACGTGAAGATTTTGAAGAAAACAAGGCTGTATTTAATTGTATTTCTAATCTATATCAAATAGGTCATCCTGTTTTACAAAAAGTAATTCAACCAGTGTTGTTATCAGCTATTTCAGTTATGCATAATAAACAAACTCCAGATGATGGTAAGTGGATTTTGTAAATATATTTTAACATATTTAAAATATGGATTTGTATTCATCAATGCAAATGAATCTAATTATTGCATTTTAATATACTCTATTTTGTAGATACAAAAAATTTGATTATGAATTTTATAAAAACAGTTCATCGAGATTTTCCTAATGAATTCAATTCAGTAGTTACAACTTTATCTCCAGAAATGTCTATAACATTGCAACAGCTTTTTTCTGCTTAAAAATTAGATAAAACTGCTTTTATCTTTTATATGTTATTTTTCCTAAAATAGTTTTTTATAAAAAATTGTTATAACTCTGTGCCTTTAAAAATTGAATTTTATTTATATTTGTATTTATTAAATCATTTAATGTTATATATATATATATATATATATATATATATATATATATATATGTATATATATATATATATATATGTATGTATGTATATGTATATATATATATATATATATATATATATATATATATATATATATATATATATATATATAAAAGCATAATATAAATAGTAACACATCAAAAATATATGTGTATATTAAAAAATACATGATTTTGTTATAATCTTTTATTTTATTTACACACAAATATATCATTAATAATTATATATTTAATTTAATCAATGTGATATTTATATATTTACTCCAATTTATTAATGTAAATAGTAATTAATATATTTTTTTTATATAATATATTGGGTTGGTGCAACCAAAATATATTTTTAACTTGCTGAAAACATATTTGTAGTGGAAGAACAGGCATATAATTCAAGTTTGGATGTTTGTGTATATATCTATGATGGTCCTATAGCGTTTTTATTTAGATATGACTGGTGAAGGTTACATAAATCTGTCAAAATTGATTATAAAATTAATATCATGAAATAAGTGCTAAATTAAATTATTTAAAAATACAAAATTTATTACCAGAAATATATATTCATTTAGAAATAATAACAATTTGATACTTCATTTGTAAAGTTAAAAAAATTAAATTATCAAGAATTTATATAAATGAAAAAAAATAATTTTATATAAAAATAAATGAAGTTTATGATTTATAATTGATAATGTTCATGTTGTGTATTTGTATGTACTTACATGTTTTATCAAATATAATTAGCTTTAAAATATTAACAAAATGATGAAAATTAGAAATTTTCTATTTAATTTTAAGAATTACAATAAAATATTTTTTAATACTTTAATTTAAAATAGTCTAATACCTGCAATTATTTCATTACATTAAAGATACTATTAAAAAACAGCCATTCCATGAAAACAATTTAATGTTTCACAAGTACTTGTATAATATACATACTTTTGTTTTTCTGTTAGAACATTATAAAAAATTAGACTAAATAAAAATATCCACATATAGTACTACTTAAATATATAAATTAAATACAAAATATATTTTTATTAAACATAACAATTATCCATTTATGTTATGTATATTTAAATACCCACAAAATGTATTCATTGACACATTACATTCAGTTAATATATGTAAATGTGTATTCTGAATCTTCTGATATGTCCCATGGAATCTGGAAATAATCTGTTGGCAATGGTGTACAATGGGTTGATTTGTAATCTTTTAAATGCTTTCGTACCTAAAATATTTTTATTAATTTTTTAACTTTCTACATGTTTATTGTATATTTTAAAATTTTAAATGTTTTTTTTTGTAAATTTATGTTAAATTTGTATCATACAAATATTTTTAGATAAAAATATGATTATAGATTAATGAATAATACAAAGGTAACTTACTAAGAACAATGCCATTTTATCTTTGGTATCTGGAGACATATCTTCACCTAACTTCATAGGGAAAGATTTTGAATTTTCTGATATATAGGATTCTAATAATGATAAACATAATTCATCATCAATACCATACTTAGAAATAAGTTGATCTGAAAAATTGTTTATAAATTATTAGTCATAAAATGTAATTTACTGATTAACTTGATTTAAATAAATTTGATCAAACTTGTAACTTCATATAAATGACAATCTATAAGATATTTTTTAGTATAAATTTATAGAAACTATTTTTTATTTCAAAGATGTTTCTCTGTAATATTTAATAATAACCATTTTATATAATTTATCACTTTATAGTTATTGAAATTTTTAAAAACACTATTAATAACTTATTCAGTATTAAAATTTATAACTTATTCATCATTTACCTTGAGGAGCACCATGTAATGATAAATATTCATTAATAATTTTCATTTGTTTATCAGTAAAAATAAGAGGATATCGATATCGCATTAGTTTAATAAGTAAATGATTTCCTCGGTTAGATGCTAAATTTTGTTCCCTAAAATAAATTACAAATTTTAAATGAATGATACAAAGCTAAATTCACTAACACATACACAGTACATATAATCTCATCTTCAGTTCTACGAATTAGTAAAATAGGTCCTGGATATCGACAAAGTTGTTCATAGTTATTTAAATTAACATATTCACGTACAGCTAATTTCACAATACTTTCTAACCAACGTGGCATATGTTGTACAGCAAGTGGTAAAATATCATCAAATGTAGCATCTAAAATCTAATTCAAAATATAAATAAATTTAAACATTACTACACAAATTTATTTTCACATTATGCATAGGTATGTAAATGTTTATATGTATATACATACAATTCCTTTAATATCTGGATAATTCATAGCTGCCCAACTTGATGAATAACCTCCAATACTCCAACCGAATAAAATAATATTTTCTGGTAAGAAACCAAGTTTATGGATAGCAAATTTCATAACTATATCTATTGCATTTTGCTCTTGCTCAGGATAAGGATTTCCCTGAAAATAAAGTAAGGATTAATTTTAACACCATTCAATTTATTCATCATTTTCTTACCGTACTTCCACCAAATCCTGGATGGTTCCATCCCAAAACACTGTAACCAGCTTCTATGGGTGTTCCCATAATACCAATTTCATAAAATCCTGCATTTCCTTCAGAACATATTACTAGAATATTTCCATTTGGTGTAACATTACGTTTATCAATAAACATAGAATCAATATCATTGTTGTCACGAGAACGTAACTTAAATCTCTGACCATTATATTCTTCTATTAATCTCGCTCGACCTTGTAGTAAAGCTTTACCTATAAAATAATAAATAATTAAAAAAATGTAACAAGTGTAGTCAATTAATTTATTATAATTTTTTTTTGATTATTTCAAATTGTACGTTAATTATATCAAATTTACAGGCAACTTTTATACTTATATGGTCTACAAATGTTTGTTATATTGAATACTTTTTTTTCTTTTATTTGAGACTAGAAATAATTTGAAAAGTACAAAATAAATTAAAAAATATAAAAATCAATGTACCTAACATAGTCTGTAAAATTCCTAGCGCACCTGGAAATATCATACGAATACCAAAAGTATGTACAGCAAGATAACCAACAATTTGGCATGGCAAAGATGATATCCATTCAACTGGATTACGCCGTGAAATCGGTATAGAAACATATGTTCGATGCATACCTTTCTCACTAAAAATCTTTTATATCATATATACTTACAATTAATGTTCATATTTTCTTACCCTTCCACATCGCTCCATTTAAACTCAACTGGCCAAGCATAGAATTCAAAATCATATTTTAAGAGATCACTTTTGGTAGTACTAAGTGTATTTTTATTTTGTGCATTTCTCAATGTTTTTATAAATCTTTGATATTTTGGATTATTGGTTCTACCGAGACCTCGAATACAAAATGAAACCACTAATATAACACCAAGACTAGTGACAAATTTTGTAAGAGTAACTACACTTTCTGCTACAAAGTATCCTTTACGATACATAAAACCAGCAATTAAAGGAGATGCATATATTCCAATATTCCACATAAAATATAACTGAAATGAATATATAGAAAATATTTTAATACATATTTTTACATACACTGCATGTACATATACACATATATAAATTATGTGTATTTAAATTTATTAAACTTACAGAATTAATAACTTGGTCTCCCCATTTTTCAAATCCATTTGGTTCATAACGCTATTAAAATTAAAATTATTAATATAGTAGTAGTAAAAAAAAAATAATTTATATTTACCTCAAAATTAGTATCTCCATAAATTTTATTTAATCTTGGAGTAAACATACATCTCCAAATAGCACGTAATCCTGACATTTTAATTTCAGTATTTTTAACTGTAGTTTGACATTTTAACACAACCTGTCGATAAAAAAGGTGTTATAAACATCAATATCACATTGTTGAATATTCACAATCAAGCTCTATGCGATTTGTAATATCAACATATATAATTACATTATGCTAAAATATAAAAAAAATCAATTATGTTCATTTATTATGTGTATTTTATTTTATACTTAAAAGATTAATAATATAAAATATATTTTTATACAAAAAATTATTCATCATAACATTTTTTTTTAGTATTCAATAATAATTTATTGTTTACTTTTTATTTAGCTAATACTCATTTTGAAATCTGATATTATGATTGTTTAATACAAAATATATTTGGAAAATTATATTTATTTAGCTAAATAATTTTAGTAATCAAGAATATGAATAATAAATTAATGAATTACGTTGGCATTTTATGGTGTTGTCATAAATATTTGAACCCTATTAAAATAAAGACACATTAAGAATTAAATTTCATAAAATGTGTACATATATTTAGTAACATGTATAGACATTTGTTCTTTTATATTTTAAATAGTATACTATTTGAAAAGTTAATAATACATTTTTATTATTTATAATTACTTATTACATACATATATTATCTATCTATCTATCTACATATATATATAACATTTCAGTTAGATTTATTTACTATATAATAATTCTATAGAGAAATATATTTGAATTTTAAATTAAAAACATCATTGTATTAAACAATATTTTAAAATAAAATTTGACCTTTAATTATTTTGATATGTATTGTTTTCTTCGGTATGAATATTTATGTTTCTGTTACAGTATTATTTTTATTTATTCATTCAATATCATTGTTATTTGAATAAATTACATTTTACAGTAACATTTCATTATGTTCGCTGGATTGTCTATTCAATGCATGTGCAGTAGCCTATATATTTTTAGTAGCACATGGTTGTCAAAAAAATATAACTTGTAAAAATGCGAACAAATTATGAAAATATATATTTTTTATATTAAATATTATTAACGTATTTGATTTAAAATAATTTTGTTTAAATGGATTGTTTTGAAATTAATTTAATCGATAATGAAGAAAAACCTTCATTTTTTAATTCATCCGATTCTTCGAAGTCATCCAAACAAATGTACAAAAAATGTGAATTAGATCCTTCAAAATACTTAATAAACGATAATGATTGTAGTCAAAATGTGGAAACATTTAAAATTCAATTAAATCCAATTACACCATCCATATATGATGGAACAAAATGTCCAAATTTAGAAAAGTGTAATTCTGATATTTTTAGAGAATATGAAATTAGACAATCTTTATCAAGATCTAATGATTCCGGTTTACCGCATTCAGGTAGTTGTGTAAGTATTAATAGTAAAAAAAATAAATATCATCATATTCAAAGTAAAGTTAAAAAATATATTAATGATATTAAGAATCAACAAAGTCTAAAAAATCTAAAAAAATTAGATGAAGTAAATGTAATTCAAGAAAAAAATAAAATTGACGAAATTGATGAGTGTCATGAAGAAATGCATAAACAGATTATTATTTTGAAAGAGGAAAATGAAGAAAAAGATATAATGATAAAATGTCTTTTAGATCAAATTCAAGAAATACAAGATAATTATGTAACTGCTGAAAAGAAAATCCAAGATTTAAGATTTAAATTATATCAAGCACAATATCAGGGAAACATTACATGTAGATCAAACAAAAAAAAGTTTGTTTTGTCTCCTAAAACACAATCTTTAAGTAATAATAATGGTGTAACATTTGCTACATTAATGTCAAATAGTGAGAAAAATCATTATTCATTGCCATTTATTGATGAAAAAGAAGGATATACAATTTCAGATAATGAACATAAGAAAAAAATAATGCCAAAGGAATTTTCTCAGATGTGTGAAACAAATCAAAAAATAATACCAAACATGATAGTTGAGCCTTGTGAATGTTGGGACAGTCAATTTGATGAGGAACAAAAATTTAAAAATACATATAAACAAAAAGGTAGTATTATAGTACCACCACTTTATATAAAGGATGAAAATAGTTCTGAATTATCAATTTTAAATTCAAATGAAATATCTTGGGAAGATACTTGTGGAAGTGTGAGCAACATTTCAGAATCATTAGAAATTAAAGACAAACAGTTTGTGAATTTACATTCAGATACATATAATACTTCATCTACTTCATATAAGGCTTTACAGTTTTCAATGCTCGGTGATAGTGTAAAATACACTAATAAAAATTTAAATCTAATATATCAGCGATCATTTATAAATAATATTCAACGCCGTAAGTGTGGGAAACGCATTAGAAATTCATTAAGTGAACTACTTTCAAAACATTTCAAAATATTTAAAAAAAAATCAAATGAATTATTTACTGACAATCAATATATCAATGGAAGTAATATACAAAAACAAACAACAATGGTAGAAAGTAATCAAATAAAAAATGTTCCTAGAATTAATTCTTTGGAATTAAATAGAATTCATCAATTAAATGAAGACAAGGTAATTTAAGCTTTTTAATAATATATGTATTTGTATGTTATATATGTATGTATATATCTAATATTTTTTAGGATATAAATATAGACACAGTTTTATTACATGCAGAAGAAATGAAAAAAATTTCAGAATCTTTAAAGATATTTTTAATAATGAATTTAAAATTAAAATAATTCAATCTGTGATATTATTTATAGATTTTTTAAGGAAAAATACTTTAATAAAATTTAATTATTTTTAATATCCTGTTAATATTAAAATAATAATGAAAAAGACTTTTTTTAGTAACTGTAATTAAATATTAACCTTTTAAATGGTAGTTTATTTTAATAGTGCAATAGAAAAAAATTAATATAATGAAAGTACCATGTTGATGAAAGAGATTTAGATATAAAGATGAAAATCATATATGAATACAAAAATTAATAATAAAAAAATGTTATATACATTGAAGTATACATATAGGACAAATATATTCTTTATTCTATATTTGTTCATATACGTAAAAGACATCTTGGAAAAAGTAAAGTATTGAAAAATAAATTGTGTTCAATTATAGTTGAGTTAAGTAAATTTTAAACTATCTTTTACTAAACTGGTTAATAACTTCTTTTCTTGATTACAAGAATAAATATATTGTTTGTTTTTATGTATATGAAAATGTTTGTAAATGTGTTATGTGTGTGAGTGTGTATATATATATATATATATACACACACACACATATACATACACAAATACATATATACAAACATTCACATTTAGTTATATATTTTGAATAACTAATGATAATGAGTTGCAATATTTTTAACCTCATTGGTTATAAATAGTAATATGTTTTAGAATATTCCATATTCTTTGTTTGATGAAATAGATTGTGTTTTTTAAATGTAATATGAGCAGCATTTGTTATTAATGATATTATATATTCAATTGAGTTCAAAAATAAAAAAAATACATTTTAATGAAGCAATTTTTAAAGTAAACAATAATTTAGTATTAAGTAGCACATGTAGGATCACATCCAAGATCATTTCCAGCATCATTTTTAGGATCATTTCCAGGATCACATCCAGGATCACATCCAGGATCACATCCAAGATCATTTCCAAGATCATTTCCAAGATCACTTCCAGGATCATATCCAGGATCACATGCAGCATCACATCCAGAATTATCCCCCATCATAAAGTCTTGTTCTGTCCCAAACATATCTGTATATGATGATTTCAAAATATTTACATGACCCTGTAAACTTCGAATTCTAATTTGAGCTTCTTCGAAATTTTCATTTAAATTATTAATTTGTATTTGCATTTTTTGCCTTATCTAAAACAAATTGATTTAATGTATTATTTAAAAAAGTACTTTGTCATGCAGACATTAAAATAATTAAAAAACATATATATTTTGTTTCAATTTCTTTAAGAAATTTTTTATGGAAGAATTTCATGTTGCATATAACAAAATAAATTTTCTTGAAAAAACCTGTACATTAGGAAATGTTTATTAAAATATTTTTGAAGTTGTAATTAATCCATGTGTGTGTGTATGTATATATATATATATATACTCACTCACTGTTTATAATAAACTAATTATGATGTTAAATACTTAAATTGAAATAAGAAATAAATAAATATAAAAATAATTCGTTAATACTTGTGGTGTGCATCTGTGTTGTTTTTCAATTATATATTTCAAATACATAATATATATATTTGTATGAAACAGACACTATGTTTTCTGAATATTTTAATGGCTGTTATTGAAATAATTAAATAAAATTTTATACATTTTTCAGATATTTTTTAAAAGTATTTTAAAAATAATTTATGTAAAGAAAAAAATAACATATTACCTCATCACGTTCCTTTTGAGCTGAGCGTGCTAAAGCTCTACTTTGAGCAAGCTGACGTTCCAAATCTCCTATTTGATTTTGTAGAGAACGGCGTATCATTTCACAGCGTTCTTTTGTACGTGCTACATGTCGGGCTGAATCTTCACGAACAGTTTCTAATTGACTTGCTAACTGAGTAACTTCATGTAATTTTTCTTCTAGACGTTTATCAGTATTTATTACAGCTTCATCCATTCTGCTTATTTCCATTCTTTTTATTGAGAAATATTTATGAAGTAAATTAAAATGTGTGTATGTATATATATTATACATATACTCACACACACACATCAAGTATGTAAGCAATATGTGTGTTTCTGTATGATGTAAGAATGTGTTTATATATGAATGTATTTTTTATTTATATTTTGTTATATTTACTTTAAGTTATCATTTTCTAGTTTGTATTCTGTACTTCTTCCTTCTAATTCTTCTATTTGATAACATAAAGAAGTTCTTTCATTTTCTGCTGTTTCTTGATCATTTTTTAATTGCTCTATATCAGCTATCAAATAAGTTATCTGAAAAAGGAAAAAAATAATTATAATTTTGGTTTTTATTAATGAAATAACACTTTTTATTAATACTTATGCATATATATATGTACATACATACATACGAGGGTCATTTGCTAAGTATGGTAAATTTATTTATTGTTTAATATAATTGATTAATTAAATTAATTTTTTTAATTTAGTTTTTCTTACATTTTTAATATACTTATCAAACTACTCTCTTATATATATATATATATATATATATATATATATATATATATATATATATATATATATATATATATATGAGAGTGTGTGTGTGTGTGTGTGTGTGTGTGTGTGTGTGTGCTTGCGTATATGAGTTTATGATTTATATTGCATTACTTTTAAATCTATACAAAAATATTTATTATGATGTTATTTAATATTTAATTTATACTTTGTCTTTATGAGCTTGAAGTTCTTTTATCAATCGTTCATTAGTTTGGTCAGTTACTATTTGTAATTGTTGGGCTTCTTGTAATTTTAATTGTGTAGCTTTTAAAATATCTGGTAATGGGCTTAAATCTGTTAATTTTTCTTGGAACTGATTTTTCACACGTTGAATTTCTCCATTTACTTGTTCACTGATTCTTTGATTGTCCATTTCCATTACATCTATTTGCCGTCTTTGTTCTTCTACTTCTTCTTGTGCTTGTAGATACTAAAAATAATATTTTTGAAATATTTTTTTCAAAGTATTTATGAAATAAATATACTTTATTTCGATAATCTTCTAATTGTGAACCCTGCTCTTGAATGAGAGATCGAAGTTCTTCTAATTCATCTTGTGCTTCTCGAAATTTAAGTTTACAAATATTTAATTGTTGCTCTTGTTCAACAAGATATTGTTTAGAATCCGCCAACTAAAAGCATTTTTTTTAATATTTGTATATATATATATATATATATATATATATATATATATATATATAAATATACATATTATAAATTAAAATATTATTGATTTTTTTTATTATAAATAATTGTGTACCTTATTTCGATCTGCACAGAGACATCTGATTTCTTTTTCTTTTTCATCTAATCTTCTTAAAATATCTTCTTTAACATACTCAGCTTCACGAGTAATTTTTCTTAATTTATCATTATCTGCTCTTAAGAATGATATTTCATTTATTTTATCTTTATAATCTTCTTGCAATTTGTTATATTGTTCATGTAATTCATTTAGTACTGGGTCATCACCCGCTTCTAGTCTCTATAGAATTAAATGTTTAATATGTTGTATAAAAAATAAATAAAATATTTCTTACTTGCATTCTCTGTTCCACATCTGGATTACAAGGTGCAGTACACGAAGTATCTGAGAACTAAAAAATAATATAATATAAAAAATTAGTACATTAAAATGGTTATTTAAAAATTTGTGTTTATTTTAATGTTTAATTTCCCAAGTTTAATTATCTAACATATAAATATATTTAAACATATTAAAAATAGTAAATTTTGACGAATTTTAAGTTTTATTTAAATTTGTGATAGTTTAAGTATAAACAAGTTTAAAGTATAGATTATTTTGAAATAAAATAACAATTATAATCATTCAAACATTGTAAACTGAAGTAAAAAATAGTTTTAATAATTATATATTTAGTATTTATTATAAATATCTAAATGAACAGTAGTCAACAGTTTTGTTTATTGAATATTAATTTTATCAAATACCTACACTAAATCCTCTTTTTTGGTCTTCAAGCTTTTTTCGATCCTTTTTAACTGATTCTAATTGTTGTTGCATTTCTTTTACTTCATTTTCCATTTCATTGAGTTGTTTTTCCTAAAAAAATAGCGAAAATTTTGTAAAAATTTGCGTACAGATCGAATATTATTAAATTATACTTCTTTTTAGAAAAAGATATAATTTTTTAAGATAAAGTTTTATTTCATTTTAATTAATTATATTTTTATTTAAATGAAATAAAGATAACATTAATTTAAAATGGAAATTATTCTTTAAAAATACACTTTTTTAAACAATTAAGAGATTATATATATTAATTAATCCTTTTTGATTAAAATTCATAATACATTAATATTGTTTTGAAGTAATATAATATAATGAAAAAATGATAATATATTTGGTAGTAAATTATTTAAATCCGTATACATATTTATGCATTATATTTATATATGTGTACAATAGAAATATTTTAAATTTTAATATAACTACATTACTTACTAAAGCACTAGTAGTGTTACAGTAATTTAGAAGTCTTGTTTCAACATCTGCAGGACATACACTTCTACATGCTACTTTTTTATTTGGACCTTTAAACTGTTTTATAATGAAAAAATAATAAAAAATGATACTGAAATAAAATTAAATAATTTTTGAAAAACAAAATATACTTGCTATTAAATTAGTTAATTTATCTGATAAGTCTTCATTATCCTTAACAACTTCTTGAAATCCTGCTTGAAGATTATTTAATTTTCTACACATTCCACTAAGTGGTCCATCTCCACATCTTATGGTAATTTTAAAAATTATAGAAAAAAATATGGATAGTACAATAAATAATTTGAATATTAAGATCTAATTACCTGCTTTCTTGTTTATATGTCTCATTCTTTTGACCAGAATGCTTTTCATTCTAATAATTAAAAACACGATTTAAATTTCTTGTGTACAATACTAGAATAAGTAATTATTTGAATTACTTGCATTACATTGGATGGAAATTCTTTCGGAGGTTCAGTAACTTTATTTGCATCACAAATAACAATTTTTGGTATATTTTCTTCAGTTACTCCACAAATAAGAACTTTAGGTAATGCAGGAGTTTCATTATTTGTTGAATACATTCGTTTGTCTACTTGTTGAACGAGTAATTGTACTTGTCGAGTTCGAGTTTCAAATTCTTGTAAAGTAAGTGCAAGTTGTTTATTTTTATTTTCAAGTTCTATACTTTCACTTTCGGTCATTTCTGATTTCTAGATAAAAAAATACCAAATAGCTTTTATCAAAAAAATATTAATTAATGAAACGTTAAAATATAAATTAATTAAAATAATAAAATATTTTAACTACAAAATTGAAATAATTTGTATTCTTACACTTAATAATTTATTTACGCTCGCTTTTAGTTCATTTATAATTAAAGCAGTTTCTTGAGCTTTTCTTTCAGCTTCTTCTAATTGCGCTAAAATTTTTGTGTCATTTGTACCACCACAATTCTTTTGACAACCTACAACATTATTTTGTATTTGAAAAAATAATTTTAATTATAAAATTGCATACAATAACAATACATACATGTATGAATAAACACACATGCGTGTGTGCATACATACATAACACACACACACAGGCCCGCCCCAAGGGGATCGGCCGCCCGTGTGCGAAAATATTTCGGCCGCCCGAGTGCAAAAATATTTTGTCTACCCCCATTCCCAAATTGCACTTCTTCCATGGCATTCTATTGAATGATATTTATTAACTTCAAGGGAAAGGATAATTGAAATTTTCAGAGAAATGTGTTAAAAATACAATGATAGTATGTGTTTTTCTTGGAATCGGTCTCCCCTGAAGCTCGGCCGCCCGTGTGCATTGCACATATGGAAGGGGCGGGCCTGCCCACACACACACACACACACACACACATATATATATATATATATATATATATATATATATATATATATTTATATGTATAGATAGATAGGTAAATAGATAATTTGTATTGTACAGGTGATAATATTTTTTTATTGTTCAGAATTTGTGTAATATATTCTATTGTTTTTATGAATATAAATAAATTATAGGAAAAATATTAACTGAAAATGTTAAAATTATATTTTTAATTATAATTGCTTAAAACATATTAAATGTAAAAAACTGACCTTTATTATTGGCATTAAAATCTTTATTCTAAAAAAAATATATGTTAATTATAATTTTTATACATATATTTATACTGTTACATATTAATATATCACCTTAACTGCTTTTCTAATTTCTGCTATTGAGTTTTCAAGTTTTTCTTTTAATTGAGGATTTCCAGCTAATACATCATTAAGTTCATTTGTAGCTGTATCAACCATTTGTTCTACATCATTTACGGAATATGACTAAAAGAAATTCTTATTAAAATATGTGTCAATATGCTGCAATAATTTTAGTTTCCATGAAAAATATGACCTTTATTAAAATCATTATATTTGTTATTATTAAATCATTTTAATAGAACTTAAATTTAATTTAATTTTTTAATGTTATATTATACTATATATATATATATATATATATATATATATATATATATATATATATATATATATATATATATATATGTTTTAAGATAATATTGTTTATTTCTCACTTGTCTTCTTGTATTTTCATCCATGTTTGCATTAAATCAGTGCCTAGAAAAAAATTTAAGAATAAAATTTATTAATTTTTAATATCAATATTGAGTAATTTATATATATATATATATATATATATATATATATATATATATATTGTGAGTGTTAAAATTTGTATATAATTGGTAAATATTTATATTTACTTTTTGATTAAAAACTACTAAAGTATATTTTATTAATCCAAAATAAAAAATGTGTATAATTCACAATTAAATATATTAAAATATATATTGGTAATTAAATGACATGATCGAAATGAAAGACTAAATATTTATAAATAAAAACAATCTTGATCAAATATATTTGTTTAATATGTTATTAAAAATACCGCGCATTTGAACGGAACTAAACGAAACTTAGGCGTAGAATAAAGGAGCAAATATATTTTGTGGGGATATGTTGTCAACTGAAAATTATTGCATGAGGTTTCTGACCAGTGGTGTGGGATTGAGTCCCTTCATAAATGTCGAAGTTTTTGTCACGGTATTTAATGATTGTAAGTGGTTTATTCCATGCAGGTTAGTTGTAATTGTGTAATAATAACTTGGAAATTTAACTTATGCAGATATAAAAAAAATATATTAAGTGAAGTATGAAATGAGATACTATAATTAAATTGTCTTGATATGTTCTTTATGATTATTTTATGTCTAAATATAATTGTTGTATCCTATACACACATATATTAAACTATTATTCCTATTTTGAAAACATGAAATAACATTCTGAAATAATTTTCGAGTGGGCATATAACTTAACCAAACTTATTGCTCTTTTATTGAGATTACTTATTATCTTTTTTATATTTTTGAAAGTGTATATAACAAATTGTAATTACAGGACGTGTATAAGTTGAATGATGATGAAAATAAATCCAGTTCATTTTACTCGTTACATTATACCTCTTCAACAATAACATAAACGTAATAATTTTTACATATATTACGGGTGATATACATTGGAAAAGGCTTAATGTTTACTTCATATATAATATATTTTAATAACGTATTAAAGGCATGGAGGGGACAGATTTATTGAATCTTTTAGAATGCAATCAACCTCAGGTTGTTGAGGATATTAAAAAGAAGTTTCACGAGAATTTTAATGCAAGTATGTAAATTGTACCATTTACATTAGTTTATATATTTTGTTAAAAATATATAAACTAAAGTAAACTGATACATTTCTCTTGATCTTCACAGCCAAAGATCCATGGATACTTGTTGGTTTGGTTGATTATTTTATTCAGACTAGTTCAATTCGATCTGTTGAGATTATAGTTGGTGTCCGAGAACCACATGATAAGTATTTATTTGACCGGTAAGTATTACTTTCTAACTATAATTAATTTTTGTAAATGTAAATATGTTCTATTTTTAAACATATTTGTTGGTGTGTATATGTGAGTGTGTATTTGTGTGTGTGTGTGTGTATAATTATATATATATATATATATATATATATATATATATATATATATATATATTTATGTGTATATAAATATATTCACAAAATATTTTTATATTTTGTTGTATTAAAAATTAGTTTGTTTTTAGAGTTTTTATTTAATTTCCTTGAAATGTTTTTATAATTTTTGACAAGATCAATAATTGTGTCTAGAATAAAATTTTATTAGTATTCCTAAATTTTATTAATTCAAAAGAAAAATGTAGTTATTTCAGATAAATCTTAAATATAAATATGCATATTCTCAGATTATTTACTTTTTGCCAGCTATTAACAAAATGAGAATTATTGATGGTTTAAAGTACTAATAATTTTAGAATTGCTGAGGGATTAAAACAATCAAGCAAATTACAAGTATTAGCATTACTTGGACATGTAGTACGAAGACAGCCATCATGGCTTTATAAAATAACACAACACAATCTTCTTAAAGATATTTTGAAATTACTTAAGGTTTGTTATAAATATATTTATATTTTATTATTGTATTTGTAAGTCATGATTTATATTTATCACATTAAATGTGATTATAATTTTAAAATATTTTTCTTCTTTTTTAATTTCTAGACTGAAACAGAAATTTTACCACTCATGAGTGCTTTGTTAGTTCTTATAATACTTTTGCCCATGATACCTACATTGATAGGACCCTTTTTAAATGATATTTTTGAAGTATTCAGGTATAATGTTTTTATATTTATTTTTATATTTGTTTTCAATTGAACAAGTAGTAAATTTATAGTTATTTGAAAAACATTTATTTATATTTAGTACATTTCTTTTTTCAGTCGTTTAGCTGCATGGAATTGCAACAATTTAAACACACTTACTGAAGAACAGTTAGTCCACTTGCAAGTTGGAATGTATGCTTTATTTTTGAGATTGTATGGAATGTATCCTTGTAATTTTTTATCTTACTTGCGACAAGAATATGCAGTTCGTGATCACCTTGCAGTGTTTAGCCATACTATAAAGGTAAGTTTTAAAGATGTATTTTTTATGTTAATGTTTGTGAAGAAATATTTAATTTTTGTTTTTAGCCAATGATAGATACTGTGAAACTCCATCCTTTTCTTGTTACTTCTACAAAAGATGCAGAAATTACAAATATGAGGTGATTATATAAATTGTAAAAATAAATAAAACAATTGTATTTTTTTAATATTTTATTGGAGGATATATACATACATATATACGTGCATACATTCATACGTACATGCATTCATACGTACATACATTCATATGTACATATGCACACACACAAAATAAAATTAACAAAAAAAAAAATATTATCAAATGTCAAAAATGCTTGTCTGTATATCTTTCTTACATGTTCTTTGTTCTAATTTTTAAAGTGTATTTAAAATTCTCTTAAAATTGAAGAAATATATAACTTAAATTTATTTAATAATTTTCAAGATGGAAGAAAATGCGCCATCATGATGTAGTAGTTGAATGTGCTAAACTTACCTTGGATGCAACTGAACGCACTAGAGAAGATTCAATTGGTGGCCTTACTTCTTCATTTAGATCACGATCTGGTACAGACTATTCAAATATACTTGGTGAGCATATTTTTGTTCTTTGTTAGTAACTTTTTGAAATATGTAAGATTTTTAATATAAATATTTTTAAATGGTATTATTAATGTCAATGCTGAGGTACTACTGGTATAAGTTATTCTAATATTTATTTAATATTTTATATATTACTTTAATATATATATATATATATATATATATATATATATATATATATATATATATATATATATATATATGTAAATAAATATAAATGTAAGTTTTGAATGATTTCTTTTAATTATAGATTCATCGTCATATCAGTTGCAGCAGTCAATGAAAAATTCTACTTTGATATCATTAAGTTCTGGTGAAAAAGATTTTTTTAGTCCAACTATGTATTTTCAACAGTCAACATCCCCACCTATTCAAGAAATTAGTGCTCCCTCATCAATACCTCAAACACCAAATACACAGGTGAACTAATACTATTAATGCATACAATTTTTTTTGGTAATGATTAATTTCATTATAATTTTGTTTTCTTCTGTGCTGTATGATATTTAAATGCAAAAATGTATATGCTTATCATTTTTAGTGCTTAATTATTATAATGTTTTGAATCATCTAATTTCATTTCCATATTTTCATTGCTTCTACAGATTATTAATAAGTAATTAACAAATCATTAAAGTAAATCTTTATTATGTAACATAGTAATTTATGAATAGTAGAAGAATAATTATAAATTAATTTAACTAACTTTTAAATAGGTTTTAAAAACTGAATTTCTTTTGAAAATGAAAATAATGCTTGATTTTTTAAATTATTTATATTTTTTTGTGCATTTAAATAATTGTTAGTGTTAGAAGTTTAGTATATATTGTATATTATAAGATATTTTAAAGTCAGGTTTAAGAGAGATTATTTGGTATATTTGCTAGTCTATTTATTTGGTTTAGTTATTCATAGGTGCAAACGTCTTTCTTTTCCATTGTAAGAAAAGTGTTAGAAGTAGTTTTATAACATTATTCTTTTAATATTTTTTAATTATATTATTATTTTGTTATGTTTAATATAAATTGAAATATATATACACACACATACACACATTTATTGTTTTTTTGTTATATTTTATATTTAAAATAATAACTTTACTGCTGTGGTACTTTTATATATATTTACAGATTGTTTGCTTAGTTAATATTATTGGATTGCAGTTTTTATTTAAATGTGTAAAATGACTAACTAGTCAATTGTGTGTTTGCTTAATGTGTGTTGTGCAGACTGTGGGTCCGCAGAGTTTTGCAGTAACGTCTGTTTATGCACATCAAGAAGGAACATCACCACCTGAGGCAGCTATTGAAGCTACTCCAGAAACTACTCCCATAAAGGTAATATAATTTATTGAAAACATAAATAAATATTGTTTAATCTGCAGTAATATAAAACTATAACAATATTAAAAATTGTATTGATAGTGAACAAGTAATATTTTTTAGTATAGTTAATAAAAAAATAATATATTTGAGTTTTTTTGTTCTTTAAAATCTTTTAACACAGCAACAAATATTTTTTAAAGAAATATGCTTGTAGAGTTAGTTATTTGAGACTAAATTTAGTTATTTTTATACCTGCAGATTTATGAGATCTGTTTTTCATATTTCTGTAAATTGTATTTAATTTTGATCTATTGTGATCACTTTCATTGTTCAGTTATATTGAGTTTTTTTAAATTATTTTCATTTGTAGTAATGGATTTTAGATGTTTGTTTTATTATAAATAAAAAATAGTGAAGGATATCTGAAATGATTAAAAGTATAACATGTTAAAAGATTTACAGTGATTCATAGGAATAAAATAAAAATAATAAATAATAAATATTTTAGAAGTTATTGTTTGTGTTGTAAATATTGTATTTTCATATGTATGAATATATATATATATATATATATATATATATATATTGTATATATATATATATATATATATATATATATATATATATATATATATATATATATATATATATATATTAATGTATACATCCACATACCCATACATTTGTATATACTTGTATATAGGTATGTTAGAGTATATGTATATGAATTTATTATTTTGTAAGGTTTTTAATTCACTTAGGATTTACGTTTAACATCTACAAAGTCTGCTCCTACAAATTCAACAGTAGTGAGAGCTTTAAATACATTAAATGCTACAAGATGGCCATCTGGACCATCAACACCAACACAGTCTCAACCATCATCACCTATGAAAAAAGAAATGTCGCCATTTCGATTTCCACCAGATATGGGACAATCTGCATTTGAACAACCGAAGAAAGATATTTTAATATTGGAGCATAGAAAGGACTCTATTACAAACCAAAGAATTAACCGATTGGTGCAAGATAGAAGTTTGGTAATATTTATTGAATCATTTTATTAATTAATTGCTTTTTACAACTAATGTTTCATGTCCATTCATTATTTTTGTTATTTTAACATTTATTCTTATTTACGTTATTTTTACTTATATGCTTAAGGAAATTTATGTGCTTGCTGAAAAGAATTTTGTTTACTTTAAATAATATCTTTTTATTATATTATACTATGTATTTATTTAAATTAAGAAAGTTATGAAATTAGTTGAAATTTTTGTAATGTAATTTTAATTGTATATATCGTATAGAACGTTTCATTTATTAGATTTGTTTTTAAAATTGTTTCTTAGTAGATTTTTTATTTTAGTTAATAAACTATTGTTTTTAATAAAAGATTAGTGTGTATGTGTGTGCGTGTGTATATATATATATATATATATGTATATACACACAAACTTACACACATACATATGTACAGGTATTTATTTGTAGTTATGCATGTATTGTATATCATAAAAATGTATAAAATACAAGCAAAAAACATGCCGATTATATAAGAACATTCTATTGTCTTAGGTAAATGACAGTCCTATAGTAAATGAACGATCTGCATTAAATTTGCGTTCAAAAACACCACAAATCCATCCAACAAGTCCGCTAAGAGTTATCTCTACGAGTATACCAAATAGTCCGGTTCCTATTGAAACAATAGTTCCCGTGCCTGGCGGAAAAGAATGGCTTGTTGCAAAACCAAAACCAGAAAAAAATGGTTTTAGATTTGAATCTCCTGTAACTCAAGAAGATCAAGAAGTACTTGAGATTGTACAACAGGGTGAACAGTTAAGGGGTAATGAAAACATGCCAATGAATCAAAGAGGAGGAGCTCAGCATTGTGATAGTGTATTACAAGAGTTTCATCCTCCTCATGAAGAAGATTTTGAAGAATGTGAACAGCAACAAGGATCACCTTGCCCTTCAGGTGGTTTACATATGCCAAATTCTCAATCTATGCGTGATTTTGCGAAGCGTGTTCAGCGTTTGAGATATTATAGTCATTGTGTAGTTGATACTGCAGGAACTGGTATGTCAGGTAAGATTATTTTAATTAATATTTTATGTGAACATGTCAAATTTATTTAAAATTCATTATAACATTTATAGTTTATTAAAGAATAAATAATTATTTTGAGATGATTTTAAATATTTTGTTTTGTGTTTTAAATTGATATTTTAGAGTTTTCAACAGGAAGTAGTCCAGGTGACAGAATATCTCTGCCAGAGAGTGTGAAAGTTCGCCGAGCAAATTCTTGTCCAGAAATGAAGAAAGGTTATACTGTTTTACCGGTTGAACCGTTGAGTAAAGATTTAAATGAAAGTGATGAAATAAATGAAGGACCATTGATTAGTACACCAGCTAAAGAAATAGAAGGAAACGAAAATATTAATGGTCCTGATGTACAAAAAGAAATAATTTCCACATGTACTCAGACAGTAGACAGTTGGCCATTAGCATATGAACATTTGTTTGTTGGTTTGTTTCCTTCGGTTGAAGCTACTGCTGATTTAAAACCTAGTCCAGCTCCTAGTCCTGCGCCATGTGGGTTTGTTGATAAAACAATCGTCCGTTTTTCGCCTTATGAAATGTTAGATAAATATATAGAGATTGCAGTTCAAGGAAATGATAGGGATATGAGACGGGGTAAAGTACAAGGATATGAAAATGAATTGAAATCTTTAAGAGAACAATTAGAATTGGTACATTTACAACTACAGTTTGAACGACATAGACGAGAAGTTTATTCAGAAAGAAATCGACGTTTATTAGGAAAATCAAAAAGTAATCGAGCATTAGAAGAACATAATAATGCTTTGGTATGCCAATATTGTTATTTTGTATGGATATTTGTGCGAGTGAGTGTGCATATTGAGTGTGGATGTGTGTGTGCATAAATTAAGTTAAATAGTGGAAATTGATATTTCATTATTATACATACAACTAATTAATTATTATTATTTAATTACTTTTTTTTTATATTTTAAGATATTCATACTGCCCACTAATATTCATGTACTTAATTATAAATATTAATATTTGAGTTTAAATTACAGTTTTTTTCTGAATGGTTCTTTTATTTTATTAGTGAAATTTTAATTTGGTTTTAGAGAGATCAGTTAGCTTTACTTCAAAAAGAAATTGAGAGGTTAAATGAATCCCTTAGTGTTACAGAAAAGGATTGTGCAGCTAAAGAAAAGAACCTTCAAGATGAAGTTGATTATTGGAAAAAGCAGGTAATTTTTATATTTGTAATATAATTTTATAAACAGTAATTTGTTACTATTTCTTTCTAGTATGTATCTCTTCAGAAACAGAATCAAGTTTTAAAATATCAGAAAGATATAGCTGAACAAAATTTGAAAGAAAAAACAGAAAAAGTTGATATGCTTTTAGAAGATTATAAAAATTCTGAAGCAATGTTGTTTGATTTACGTAATCAAATGCAATTTGCTATTAATCAAGCATTATCAGGAGAACAAATTCAAGCAGAATTAGAACATCTTCAAAAGGAATTACTTATGATGGGAGAATTGCAGTTAAAATATCAGGAAAGATTCTCACAATTATCATTACTGAGATGTAAAGATGAAGAATTCGCATTGATGACAGAAACTTATATGCAGGAAATAAAAGGTATTTTTAGTTACCATTTAAGTTATAAACATACACACACGTGTGTATATATATATATATATATATATATATATATATATATATATATATATATATATATATATATAAGGGTCGTTTGATAAATATGGTAAAAAGGTAAGAAAAACAAAATTGAAAAAATTAATTAACTTAAATAAATAAATTTACCATACTTATTAAACGACCCTTGTATATATACACACACATACACAAGCAAATAAGCTTTAATTTTGTTAATATAAAAAATGTAAAATAATTGTGATAATACTAATAATAAAAAATTGGTAATTAAAAATCGATATAGGCAAAAAAATTATCAGATATGCAAAAAGTTATTAAAAAAATATTGTGACAAAATGTATTTTTTTAATTACAATTGTAATTTTCTTTTTTTTAAAAAAGGAAATTGTAATTTAAATATTTTATTGTGTGTAAGGAATGAATCAGTTATTGGAATCACGAAATTCTGTAATCGAATCACATAAATCACGTATAACAGATTTAGAAAGTGCTGTGACAAAACACGATGATATTTGTGCAGAACAAAAACGTATGTTAAAAGTTGTTAAAGAAGAATATCAGGAACAGCTCAATGTATGTTATTTAGTTTTATTTTTTTAATATTATGTATAATAATTATTATTAATAAATTCACAATAATTTAATATTTCATATAAAATAAATGTAATATTATAGGCCGTTGAATCAAAATATCGTACTCAGAGATCGGTCCTTAAACGTATGGAAGAACAAATGCTAGAACTTTATACTCGTATCGATCGGTTAGAACATGCTCTTAGACGTGCTGTACGATCACCTGATAGTCAAAGTAGTGGTCGTGATATTGGTAGTGGAAATCGAACTGGCCTTAGTCCTCATTCTTCGCCTCCTTTATCTGTTTCACTTAGTTCATCTGAAGGTGGAAGTATGGCGTTTTTGCAAGGTGGTTCTGATGTAAAAGAAATAAAAAATTTGCAAGTAAGTGTATGACTAAAAAAATATTTCATTTTAAGTAAATATAATATAGTATTGTTTTCGAATGAATTAATATTAATTTTTTCCATTAATGTAATAAAAAAATATAAATTCAGTTCATTGCTTCAAACTTAGTTATACATTTTAAGTTGCATTTAAATTTTAGGTAATTGTTGATGAATCAGAATTAACTACTATATCAGCGAAAAATTCTGGTTCTGAAGATACTGATCAACCATCAACAAGTACTTCCAGTTGTCAGCACCCTTTGTAAAATTTTTCTTTATTCTACTGTGTACTGAGAACTATGGGTTCATTAAGCATTGACTATTAGTTTCCTGATTATATTATATTTGTTAATTGTTATTATTAAAAATGATTAAATGTCATATTATAAATTTTATTATTGACTTTTATTTACTTTTTTTGAAAAAAACATTAGTGTGCTATTAATTTTTCTTATTTTAATTATTAGATAATTTATTTAATAATTTTGTATAATATTGAAAAGCATTTTTAAGACTACATTTATTTTTTGGAGTTTATGTCAGACCATATTTGTTTTGAAATATGATTTTTAATAAACGTTCGTTAATGGTGAATTTTTTTATAAATAATTCAAATAAAGATTTTAAATGAGATTTTTATTGACATCTTAAGGAATTTGTGTTTAAGTAATAAAAAGATACATAAAAATTAAAATTTATATTTATAATAAATAATACAAGTAAAAAAATTATAATAGTATTATATAACAATTGTACAATAAATTATCCACCATGTAAAGAAGATATAAAGAGAATATTATCATTTGGCTGTATTTTGTAATCCATACCACCCTGAAAAAATTAATATAAAAAATCAATTAATTATGTACTTTTAAAATATTTACCAATAGTTCCCAATCAGTATCATTAACAGCAACAATAATTCCTGGTCGCCTAAAATGTAAACAGTTTGCTTTAAAATAAAAACAAAATATTTTAATTAAAGATTTAAAAGATAAGTGGTATATACATTTTTTAATTTCAGATTAAGTCTTATAATAATAAATTTGATATCAAAAAGTATATAAAAACATTTCAATAATTATTTCATGTTTTAATAAATATGTCTTCAAAGTATTTATATTTTAAGTAAATTAATCTTTATTTTATATACTTTTTTACAAATATTTTAAATAACTAAAAACATAAGGAATACTATTATATTCGTCTTAAATTGCATATTATTTTAAAATATATAGTAATAATAAAACACTTAAATATAATTTAATTTTCTAAAATATTATATTGCTTTTTATAAAAATATTTTAAATTAAATATAAAAATTTTCATTACATATCTGAAAATAATCCACAAATTACATGATATATTTCTTTACTTTTCATTGGAATATAGTATTACATATTTTGGATTTTATTTAAATGTATACAATGTAAAAGAACAAGTAATTACATAATTGGTTATTTGTATTTCATATATCAAATACTAGAAGTCAATTTTTTAGTATGATTTAGTCCAGTGATAATTTCTAATTATGTTGAAAGTGTTTTTAGTTTGCAAATTTAGTTTAATTTGTGTTAAGAGTAATTATTACTGTTACTTTCTAAAATGAAGAACAATATGCCAACTGAGAATGCAGGTGTTTTTTTTTTATTTTAGGAAATTATTGTGGTGGGAAACCCTCATTATATTCTGAGAAAATTATTGCACATTTTTTTGTACTTTATCTTAGTGTAATGTGAAAATGAATATTTTTTTAAAAAATATTTTTGTATTGCTTATTAATTACTCTTATACATTTTTACAATGCATCATATATTAAGGAATAGTTTATTATAATTTAAAATAATAGCTCAATTGGAAGTAAAATTAATACTTACACTATTTCTCCTCTTAAAAATAATGTAACATCACCTGTGAGAATATTATTTTTCATCCACTGTAATAATTCTTGTATTGTCCCTAATAAGGAGTTTTAATGAAATTTATAAGAATTTAAAATATTTCAAGTATACTTACAAATTTCACCATTGGTAGGTAGGGAGACATTAAATTTGTTTTGATTATTAAATAATGTTTCTAGACCCCCTCTGTAAAGAAAAAAAAACATATCGAATAATACAAATTCAGTAATACTTTACATAAATAAAATTAAACTTACGTAAGTTCAAGTTTAACTGGTAATTCATGTAATTCCATTGTATTTAAAATATACCTTTTTTTTAGTTTACTCTTTTTGTTGGTTATGATACAAAATGCATTAATTTTAAATGAAGTATAAATATATATTGTATATTCGTGTAACTATTTATTTAGGACATATTTTTTTAATGACAAATATTATTGTTATTTAATTAGAACATGTTTTGAATTAGTTGAAGTAATCCACTTTTTGTTGAGAGATTTTCTTGTAAACTAGAAGTACCGATTCAATTACTAGAAGTCTATGATGGACATATGATTTCCTAATTTTGTTATGGTTAATACATGTTCATTTGATTTTTTTTATTATATATATTTTTTTAATTTTGTTAAATTTCTTATAAACAATTAAAAAAAATATTTAAGACATTTATGTTTGAATATGTTTTAAAATAATACATGTGTAACATTTTTAGTTTTCATGAAATTAAAAGTTTCTGAATATAAATAATTTTTGTAAATCATCAGCCCTTAATCCATTGTTTGATGAAGATTAATCCAATGGGCCTATTCACACTAGTCAACATTCATACAGTATTCACGGCCCATTACCGCTCGTCTCGCACCCTCTTTCCGTAAAACTAATTTTTTTAGGAGGGGGATTTTGGCGATAAGAGGGAGTGAGACGAGCGGTAATGGGCGTGAATACTGTATGAATGTTGACTAGTGTGAATAGGCCCAATGCCTTCCTTCACCAGTTGTACTAATTCAACCAATTCTACTAGGACGAATTTCCTTATTTCTCTGTCCCATCTATCTATGGATCTCTTTTTGAGCCTTTTTATATATCTAGGTTCCCAATTAATAACTTCCCTTGTCTATCGGTTTTACACGACCGGCCCATTTTCATTTCAAACTTTTCACTTTACCATAATGTCCGTAACTTTTGATCAATTTATTTCTTTTCTTGTTTTTTCGTGTAATTCTAAACATGTATTTTTCCATAATTCTCCGTATTGCCTTAAGTATATATATATATATATATATATATATATATATATATATATATATATATATATATATATATATATATCCCAAAAATCTGGAACCAATGGTTAAAATGTAGATTTCGATATAAATAAAAAATAGTATTATAACTGGATGACGGTGGGTGGAATTTTTTCTTATCAGTTATTAAGTATGGATTCAGAACGAAGTGGTAGGCAAATTTTATACTAGACATCCTGAAACCTTGCTAGACATCCTATCTCGTATTTTGAATGTTATTTTTTATTTGTAAAGATTTTTTTTTAATAATTCTAGTTTTTTTCTGACCTCTCTCTCTCTCTCTCTCTCTCTCTCTCTCTCTCTCTATATATATATATATATATATATATATATATATATATATATATATATATATATATATATATGTTAGCCCACAGCTGGGCGAAAGCGTCATTGAAAGTTATCATTCTTTGGTACATGGTCAAACTCACACGCTAGCCAGACGGGTTGGTGAAGATTTTTCCAGGATTTACTTTCTTAAGTGAGTTGTCTTCACCTTGGCTGAAAAGACCTCTTGTTACATCTCCGATTGGGAATGCAGTGATGCTATCATCCTTCGAATACATTGATGGCCCCAAGTGGGATTGAAGGCTAGTAAAGGCTAGTTAGAAAGTAAATTTATGTCTAAACTTTTCAGTTTCATTTGGACTACCCTATGCATGTGTGTGTGTGTGTGAGAGAGAGTTTACAATAATTTCTTTTTTAATATAGAAATATTTTTTCTTATGCGTCCTATTTTTGAATTATGCATATACAAATTAGAAAATAACAATTCATATGAAATTGAAATCGTGGATAATCGCCAAAAAATAAATGTTTATAGTATTGTAATACTCCTGAATAGAAATGAATTAAAATTAAAAAAAATTGATTTTGTTCTTAAGTGATGAATATTTTTGTCCAATTAAAGTATGATCATACATCCAATTAAAACATTTTTATTAATTATAAAAATGAAATTATATTTTTTGTTTAGCAATTTAATCGTGACTATATGCAGTTATTAAATAAAAAAAATAAATTTAAAGTATGTGTTTTCGATTTTAATAAATATTATTTAAATATTTTCCATACGGTATATATATGCACATGTGTGTGTGTGTGTGTGTATATATACACACATGTACGTGTGTGTGTGTAAAATTTTAAACATTCTTCTTGTTTGAAACTGTCATACTAAGATTAAAAATATTTATTTTCAGTAGGGTTGCGAAACTTGTTTGCAAGTGACATGAGTCACGATCGTTGCGAATAGGCGAATGAAAACTGATATTCATTTTAGCGTGTTTCAGGGCAGACAGCATGACGCTGCTGCAGTGAAGTTTATGCGAATGTAGCGTCTGTTGTATTTAACTGTGGAAGAGAAGATGGGATGGCATGAGATATTTCGTTTATTCACAAAGTATCATTAATTCAATAGTTGGTTTCGTTTCGTCTTTTATATGTAGTATTATAGTTATGGTCTTTTTCATTTTTTCCTGTCCTATTTATTGATTTTTCAAATAACAACGAAATATAATTTGTCTATATCAATATTCTTTAAATTATTTAATATATTTTCAAAATATCTACTAACATTTATTTCCAAAATTTATAAATATTTTTGTTTTAATTAATACACTGGGCCTATATTTTTGATATTATTTTTATGTTTATTTGCCTGGGGATATTTTTGTAAGTGTGTATATGTAAGCATATATATATATATATATATATATATATATATATATATATATATATATATATATTACATATTTATCACATTTATATATTTATTACATACACGTATGGTAAATGATAACATACTGCAGAAACGACACAGATTTAAAAATAAAAGCTTATGTACATTTTGTAATATTCTAATTGACAAGTGCAATTTATATAAAATATTTTTAATATGTTTAATTAGTAATATTATTGAAATTAACTATATGAATAAAATTATTCAAGGTGTTAAATAAATTTATATATAATTGTAAATATATACAATTAGAATAGAAAATTGAATGACAAATATATTATTATGAAAACTTATTCAATAATCATATAATAAATTTCGATGTTAAAATCTGTTTCGAATAAAATTTGTTTTTATATTTTTTTGCGTTGTATACGAATTCGATATTTCAATTAAATTTGAACTACTACAGTAATTATGAAAAAAACGATTTGGTAATAGAGAAAAAAATCAATAAAGATGGATTTTTTTTAAATTATGTATTTTTTTAATTGTATCATTTTTGAAAATATAATTTATAAAGAATTTATAACAATCATATTTATTAGTAAGGTATCTTCAAAAAAGAAACGAAATGGAACCAATAACTGATTTGAAAGAAATGAATAGTTTTTGTGTCAGGAATAATTATAAATATTTTTCATTAAATTTTTAGGAATATTTTTTTTCACTTAAAAGTATGATAAAATAATACTTGATAGTAGATTTTAAGATCCTAGTGATTGAAAAATTAAGAATTATTTAATTTATAGTTAGATAAAACATTGAAAAATATAGAGATTGATGATTGTAAAATATTTAGAATATACGAGTATTTTGTAAATTTTAAAATAAAAAATGTCTTGAGATACCAATTAATGTTAATATTTTATAAATAACTATATTAAATGGAAAAGTGTTTATTGTATAATCTGAAAAATATTCTAATTATAACCATGTTATTTGTTATAAATTTTGAAATAAAATTTGGAAGTGGTAATATCGATTAGAAGAAATATAATCTGAGTTGCAATATGGTGTGAATGCCCATAAAATATTGAGAAAAACATGTTTTATCTCTAGTTAATTGAGTAACAAATATTTCATTGACATGATTAAGAGTAACTAAGAAAATCTGATGTAAATGTTTTTTTATGACGATTATGTCTCTAAAAACAAGGATGTGAAGATAATTAGATTTTTAAAATAACAATTTATTTTTTATATTGGTCATATTCATTATTGATAAAATGTAAAAACAAAGGTAGTGTAACATAATCTAATACAATTTCAAAAATGATGTAGATAATAAAATAAATTTTTATTACACTTTCACATAATATAAAAAATATTTTAAGTATTGATAAGTCTCAAAAAATATGAATTTATCACATTTTTATAAAGATTAAAATGAATAAAACATCTCTATCTGCAAAAAATTGCAATGCTAATTTATTTGTACTTATATTTGAAAATGAAATCGGGTTTTACACTTTCATATTCTTCAGTTAGTTACGTATTTCATAAAATTAAACAATTTCGTGGATATAGTTAAGGTCTAAACTTTTCTAACTGTATATATATATATATATATATATATATATATATAAATAATCATTCTATAATTATAATATTTGCAAATAAAAATTATTATCAACTTTACAGAAATATTTTTTTGATGATGTGCTGTATACCTCTTTTAATAAGATTATTTTTTATTGCCTTGTTATTTATTAAAACGTGATTTAATAGTTGACTTGTTAAATGACCGAAACATGAAAAAACATCGCGTTTAAAAATGTCTTGCGTAAAAACTATTTGGAGAGAGTACACGAACCCGCACAAAATTTATGTGATGCACAGCCAAAAGGTTAACGTTGTTGCGAATGATCGTTGTCGCATTTCTTTGCGACGATGCTGCCTGTTGATTCAAATCCACCCGTGACCATGTTCTCGTGAACGTGGGTCCATGAGACCTGGCGACGAACTCCGCGCGGTGCGGACGACTGCGGCGTTGCCCGGTGCTCGCGGTGCGTGCGCGTTGCCGCCATCGCTCCGCCCCCTCGGCCGTCGTCTCACTCTAGCGATATCGACGCCGTCGCCGTCGCCAGTACACCGGACTGCTACCTCGGCGCCGGTTGTGTGTCCTCCTCCTGTTCGAGGTGGCACACCACGTCGTTGCCTGCTGACGTCGTTGACGCCGTCGCCGCTGTCACCGCCGTCGGCGCTACCGTCGCAACCGCTTAACGCGGACGTCTTCACGGTTCTGTCGATCGCGTCCGTAGTACACTACAGGTTAATTCCGTTACCGGAGGACGTTATAAATAGTAATTAAGAAAAAAATAATTCGTAAAATTAATATATAAATTAGTTACGGTCGTTACTTTCAATAAAAAAAACTTCATAGTTAAATATCTAGTTTTACTTATATCACTAATATATACATATACATATATATTAACGCGATAATCAATTACTCTCTATAATCACAGATTTTCGCGGCATTCTTTATAAAAGTTTAAAAAAATCATTTCATTTTATATAAAATAATTAACGCACTTATATAGCAAAACGTCTTCCGGTTCTTAATACGCCTCAATCTTTTTCAAGCGTTTTACGGTTTCGGGTTTTAATAAATAAATATACTTATACATATATACATATATAGATATTTAAATAGATTTAAAATATTGCTTTTGTGAGACTTGAAAATAAAATAACAAAAAAATATAATAATAATATTAATAATAATAATTAAATAGTATTATCCGATTTAACGATTATCGTTTAAGAAGTTTACTCACTTTTAATCCACGTAGTTTATTGTCGACGAGATTTTGGTCATAGCTGATAGATAAAAGGTGCTGCTTGATATTATCGCGTTCGTATTGTCTTGTAGTTTAAATATCGCGCGCGCTCTTCACACTTGTAGATATAAAATAAAAGCTTTGGTAGATTGTTCTTCTTCATCCATTGTTGAATGTTTCTAAACATTTTACTTTTGATTTTATCATGTCCTTTCGTTTGTACGGAAAACGAGAATTAATCGAATGTTGAATGTCGCTTTTGTGATTAAAGTTGCTTGAAAACGTTGTTAGTTAGCGACCGATTGTGTAAATATTTACGAATTCATTCTGTATGTTTAATGTGATTATTAATATTCATTATTTTCTTTGGTGCGTGTACATATTATTTTGGCTTGTTTATATGTGAATAAGACAATCTAAATTGGTATAAAACGTGCGTTTAGGGTAAGTTTCATTTACATTATATATGTAAAATAAAATAAATCTCTTGGTTATCAGTTCAGATATACACTTTTAAAAAATTTAAGTAAACTCAGATTTACTGTGCTGTTACTTACTATTCTCTGTTTTATATTATTTATCGTTCTTAAATTTAAAATAAAAATAAATATTTTTTTAAAAACCATTATCTATCTATATATCTTAAATACAGTTTGATTGATATAGTAAAAAAACATTATTTTTATATTTAGTTTATCTTAAAAAGAATTCATTTGATTACAAGTTTTATGAAATAAAAACATTAAACATAAACATTAAATAATATGAAAAGTTACTAAAACAGATTAATTCAAAATTACAATTCTATATAAATGTATAATTTTATCTATTTATATATATAATAAATTGGTCTGGAGTTCCTTTAGTTATTATTTTGAGAGAAAGCATCCAATATCAAATGATCGGCACCGTTTAGAAATGAAAATAAATCCAGATGAGTAATTCAAACCCTATTTCTTCTTGGAATTTCTCTGTTATCTAATAATATGAAATCCTTCAGAATTTGTGACGATACTTAATGATTGTTCAGTGTTTCTAGATGATTTAGTTTTATCGAATCTATTAAATTAGGTGAAATGAAATTTTGAGATATTTTCTATCAGCTAATTCAATTTTTTCCGTAATGGAATGCATACCATTTATTTTCATTGATAAGGTAGATTTATCAATGAAAATTTATTCATTAAATATAAATTAATGGTAGATTTATTTATGCTTTTTTTTTCAAATATCAAATGTTGGAAAAATGAAGGAAATACGGATGGTTCAACGAAATATGAAATGAATTTCCGTAATTCCACGCATGCGTAAATTTGTTCCAAGCTCCTGAATAACTTGCAAGGTGGTGGAGAGTCAATCGAATTCCCTATATATATATATATATATATATATATATATATATATATATATATATATATATATAAATCATACATACATATATATGCACATACATGTACAAAGCAATATATTATTATATAAAATAAGTTAATTAAATACTTTATGAATAGTTTATTATTTACGATAAAAAATATTGTTCAAAGAAAAGCAAGCAATAAAATATTATTTTCGATTTTAAATAATTTATATGTTTTTGATGACATTTTATAAATTTTCTAATTAATGCCATATATATATATATATATATATATATATATATATATACATATATATAAAGTAAATTTTATTAATTTAAATCGTCTATTTTTGTTGTACATTTTCATTGTATATTATTAAAAAAATCTTTTATTATTATTTATTTTTTAATTTTTGATAGCTATAAATAATATGCATATTGTTATATTCTAGAGTAGTTAATGCAAATCTATTTTATTGTGAGTATAGTTTTAGTGTACGGAATTGTTCTGAATGTTAATATTGCAAGAAATGTATTATTTGTGGATAAGAAACGGGATGGAATATAATGAGATACGTGTTTCAGTGTTTATTAAATTTGTGAAGTTCTATGCTGTGAGATTATTATTCTAGTTTTTACAAGTGTTTGTCTATTTATGCTCAAAAGGTGTGGCTGATAAAACTTTGAAGATGTAAAGGAGAGTGGATTTATAAAGACGACATAAAAAGAACAATTAACAAAGTTCTAGATGTTCAGTTACCATTCTGAAAGTTAATTTCAGTTTATGAGAGATTGTTGTGAATTTATAGACTGGGAGTGAGAATTTATTATAAAAATATGTTATTAAAAAATTAAGAAATCATAAAAATAAACTAAAATGTACTAGTGTATATATATATATATATATATATATATATATATATATATATATATATATATATATATATATATATGAGTATTTATGCATATGTATATGTGTTGTCTTAATAAAAAGAAATATTAACAAGAGATTTGGTCAATATGTTTAATTCGTAAGAAATTTGTAGCTTAACTCTAATTTATGCTGATTTAGCTTTTTTTATGACATAGGATTGATGAGTTAATTTTTCTTAATAAATCCCATTATTGATATTAATTTTTTATATATTTTTGTTGCTACTTCCAGTTCTAAAAACTCCAATAAATAATGTCAATTTTCATCATAAAACAATTAGCATATTTTTTTTAGGCAAAAAGCAGTTTCAGTTTTAATTGCTTTGGTTTATTTTGATTAAATTAATTCGACAATTATATTGGATTATCAAAAAGATTTTTTTTTATTAAAAATGATGAATTGGTTTAAAAAATTACATTGTTTTCTTATTAAGAATGCAGAGTGTATTTTATACCGATTTGGGATTTTTTATCTGATAATTCCTTTAGTTTTAGTTGGATTATTTTTATCTTATCAAGTTCATACAATTACAAAAGTATTGTTGAATAGCGTATAATTATTTTCAATGTCAATTGAAGTTCAGTTTTTGTTTATTTATTTCCTGTTCACTTTTTTGAAAATTATAACTTATTGTTTTTTTTTTATTATTATTTTATAGCTTAAAATCACTTTTGTGGAATTTGTAAATCATCACTACCGTATGAATACTTTTATATATATATATATATATATATATATATATATATATATATATATACACTAAATAAAGAAAAACAATGATATTAAAAAAAACTTTTCATTTTTCGATGCGTAAAAATGTAATAACCGTCAATCAACCAAGATTGTATATAAATTCAATTTTAAAACGAATATCTAAAGGACATTGATGCTATTTTCAGTCTTTTGAAACTTTATTGAATGATATTTTTTTAAAGATTGATACTTTTTCACGAAAAAGCGTGAACACAATGTTTAATTTTATTCCTTTAACTATTTTTTTTTTAAAACAATTATTTTCTTATTAAAGTTTATATTTTGTATGTTTCAATAATTATTTATTTTTATATTATAATTGATTTTTGTTTAAATAAGATATCACGATAATATTTTTGTAAAGTAATGTTTATTATAAATAATTTGAAACTGTTTAAAGCAAGACTAGATAAATATTTGAAAATATCAGTCTGTACAGAAAAAACGTAAAGTATGATTTTTTTAAATATAAAAAAATATTGTATAATTCAGTTTTAATATATTTTTTCAAGTATATATATACACATAAATGATTAGATACAACGCTAGATTTTTTTATGCACATTTGGGTGGTAATGTCATTTTCACAGAACAGGCATTGAGTTAGGAAATTATACGCTAGTATCGTGGAAAATACTTTTTATCAGAATATATAAATTTTCTTTATATATTTTGATAAAAATATTGTAATATTGGAGTTTCATTTTACAGAAAATGACTTTAATGAAAAAGAATCTTTTTAAAAGTGATGAATTTTTATATTTTAATTTTTAGTAAAATTAAAGACAATTTTCTTTTTGAAAGTATTTTGGTGACAAATTTTATACAAATGTTGATATTTTAATATATTTTTCTAGAACCATTGGAAATGAAATTGATTTCCTATTTAGAATTATATTCAAGCCGTGTTGAAAAATATGAACTGAAAAATAATTTGCTGTATATTTTTTATTTTTTTTTGGGATCAAGCGAATAGGATATAAAAATAATAATCATTATAATCATGATTCACAAAGTACTTTATTATGAGAATATTATGAATTATATAAAATTTTCATTATTTATTAATATTTTTTAAAAAGATTCTATTAAATTAAAATGTGAAATATGTGATTAATTGTTTAAAAAAACGTTTTTTAAATCTGTCTGTATTATTTTCTGGTGTTTATAATTGATTAAAACTTTTTTGCTTTTATTACTGTTGAATTAAAATCACGTGATATTGTGTATTTACAATTGATTTTTATTATCTATCTATATATATATATATATATATATATATATAATAAAATATTCAATAAATTTATCTTTTGTAAGAATTTATACATGAAAAAGTGTTTGTAATAATAATAAAATCGAAAATTACACATTATTAAAATAGAATACAGTTAATATGAATTTCTAAAAAAAGTTAATCACAATCTAAAAGAACGCTGAAAAAATTTAAGTGAACTTTTTTAATACGATTTAATTTATCTGAAAATATAATTAAAAAGGTAAAGATATTTAAAAATCTTACTAATGACTTTTAATATATTTTATTGTCTTTAAAGAAAATAATAGCCGATAAAAATGAAAAAAATAATATAAGAATGTGTATCGCCTTCAGAGATTTTTTCAATGTGAGGAATAGTATTAATATTAATAAATGAGTTTAAAAAATGTGGATTTGTGATTACAATTGTTCGTTTTAAATTTATAAAAATATCTAAATAAATTTTATTTTAAGAAATATATATATATATATATATATACACATATCACATATATTAAAAGAAAATGAATGGTTGATTTTAAAGTGTTTAAAAATATAAATGTTTCTTTCAAAAATTTTTAACTTTCATTTTATAAATTGTTAAAAATAATTAATATTTGTTATTAGTGCAGATAAATTCATTTAGTTAGAATGGAATTGTTTACTATTTGTAATAAGTAATAATAAATGAACTGCTTTAAAATTTATTGCGATAATTAAAATAGATTTTTTATTCTAATTAAAAAATTAATAAATTTATTCGTTTTATTTTGTGCATATAAAATATATTGTATTTTATAAATATATGTTTTATTAATTTAAACTCTATATATGAAAATACATTTTTTTTTGGAATTAAAAATATGTGATTTATTTGATACTTTTTGATAATAGGGAAAATCTGAATGTATATTTGAATTTAGGTCATCAAATACTATAAAAGATAATTTAAAATATCAAATAAATTTATTCATGAACGTTAAATATTTATAATAAAATAAAGATATTTATTTGTGTTTTAGTATGTTTTTTTATAAATGAAAAAATATTTTTTTGAAAAGATATTTTTCTTTCAATACGATTGGAATATAATAAAGAATGACTGTAAACTGATTAATTTTATTGTTTCATTTTTAAATTAGTTAATATCTTCTTGTTAATTATTGATTATATTTACCTACTAGTTGACAAATGGAATGTTCCAAGTTGCATAATTCATAAATTAGTTGAGATGTAATGCATAGGGTAATAGCTCATCGATTAGTACGAACCTTAATAGAATGATGTAAAGATTATTTTAGTAGTTAAATTCCTGGAATTTCGGAAATACATATTAATCATCTTGCATTCTATATACAAAAATATATTTTAATAAAAAATTGATAATATTTTCTGAAGTAATTTGTAAATAAAGCATATTTTTTTAAATAAAAATAAGGAATATTTTTATTCTTCATTATACGTCTAAAAACTTCAATAAATGTTTTATAAAGTAATTTCAAAGTTCAATGTTTATTCAATTCGTTTAGTTATGCGATATTTGAATTTCTTAGAATTATTGTTTGATTTGAAATATGTATGTGAAGTTGTAATTGAAATACATACATATTTATACAACGACATAATGCATGAAGAGATAATAATATATTACACACTAATAATTATGGAAACGATATGTTATTATTGATATAATCTAAAAATGTCTTGTTTTATTCGCATGGAATACCACGAATTGATTCTTATGTTATTGTATTATAAACGTCATTGAAAGTAGAAAATAACTATTACTGATTAGAAACTAATATAGTTATTAATTATTTATTTGGTGGATATGTATTACTTTTTCATTTAAATTTTAAATGAGCATAGAAAATTAAAAACAGATATCAAAGTGATCACATACTTTAATGTATTAATATTGATACAGTACTAAATTTAGTTTGTATTTAACGATGTTGTAAATATAATTATATATAAAATATATAGGGTCATCCAAATGTGACGCCTAGATTTGTGTTTTATTAAAAAGAAACATGTGTATAGTTTCTTTTTAGTAAAACACAAATCTAGGTGTCGTATTTGGATTACCCTATATATTATATATATATATATATATATATATATATATATATATATATATTTGTGTGTGTATGTGTGCATGTGTTTAAATATTTGTTTAAGAACAAAAAAATTGTCAACAGTGAATCATTAAATTCTATAAAAAATTATAGATGTCTGTATGATCATATCTGTCGGGGGCTTTAACTAAGGGTGTGATTTTTTTGAAATGGGAAATATGCAAATTTTTGTATGTAAATCATACAAATTATTACTATTTCAAAAAATGTTGACATGGGTTGCAAGAACAAATTTTAAAAATTAAAGAGTCGAGGGATATAAAAAATTAGGAACAGTGTATATATATATATATATATATATATATATATATATATATATATATATATATATATATACGCACACACATACATAAATACATATATAGATCTGTATGTATGTATGTACGTATGAATGTTTATTAAAAAAAGTAGTCTTTTCCCTATTTCATTTAAATTTTCTAAATGATAGTAGATATATTCCGTAGTATTTTCTTATCAGCACGAGGCGTATTTTTTGCGTATGAGATTTTTTCACATGAAAAAAATATTTAGATGTCTTTATGTTTTCCAGTTTCATTTAAATATTAATTTTGGGTATATTATTAATTATATATGCAATCATGTTATCAATTATTCCTTTTTTTAATAATTGGTTAAATATTATGAAATTAGTTAATTTGATGTTGAACAGTTAAAACTATATCCTGCATTTATTTTTGTGATATAAGTAATAATTTGTTTTTAAGTTCACACATATTTCAAGTTATTCTAGAAGATGAATTTCTTAAAAATAAATGAGATTTTAGAGTATTTTTAATATTTCATATCTGTTTTTTGACATTGTGTGAGAATAATAATAATAAAATAAATAAATAAATGTTTAAAGATAAGTCGTTTTATGATTTTAAAAGTTATGAATATTAATTTTTTCATGATTTTTTTATTTTCATTTTAAAATTAATTTTCTGAATGTTCTTTTTTTATACGTAAGATACTTTTATGTTATTTTTTTCCTTTTTATATTTGATTCATTTTTCGTATTCATTTTTTTATACTATTAATTGAACTAAATTTGTTTTGTGATAAAATAGTTTTATTTAGTGCAATGTAAATAAAAATATTTGTTCATTTACATGTACATAAATACGTATACACTTAAATACGCATATAAATATATATTATTTAGTTATATTTATTTTCAGAAATAACTGGAATTATTAATCTATTAAATTATATATTTCCATGATTATTTATACAGAAGTAATTTTCTTAGGATAGATAATAATCAAAATTACGCCCAGTTTAATTATGAGCGATTGATAAATTAGTTAAGATAAATGTTATTATTAATTTTTGTTCTATGTTTTGATATTTCGTAGCAAAATTGAGTTAGAATATCGAAAATTAAAACAGATTTTGAAAATTAAAATTTTGTAAAATTAGCAGTGGCTTGATATAGAGTTTAATGAATATTGTTTACGTTTTATGTTTATATATATATATATATATATATATGTATATGTATATGTATATGTATATATAAAGTATGATTCTTATTATTTCATTTATTATAAATATATAAGTTTACATTTCACAAATAACATAAAATTGACATAGGAAATTTCTAAATAAATGTTTATAGTTATTGATCGAAATTGACAAGCATAACTATATATATATATATATATATATATATATATATATATATATATATATATTTGAGATAGAGTTCTTAATACATAAACAAATAATGTCAACATATTTATAAGAGTTTACGACATATACGACTTATATTTTTTTCATATACATATATTTTTGTGCAGTATAATAGATTGTAATAGTTAAAAGTTCAAAAACATACATTTTATTTATTTTGGACTTTTTTATTAACGCAAAATGTATTAAGTACTATATACAAATTATTAAATAGATTGTAACTTGAAAATTATATTCTGTATTTGGCTGCATATCACATTTTAAATATTTCAATATATGACTAATGATATCTATTTGTTTATTGATCTGTCTCGACCTAATTGTATGTCATATGGTGTGGTAGTTTAGGAAAACTATTTTCTGATATTTTGTTTTGATGTATGTACATATAATATATATTATAGTTTTTATATGTAATGAAAGCGTACTTTATCTTTTATTAGTTTATATATATATATATATATATATATATATATATATATATATATACATACATACATACATACATACATACATACATACATACATATATATATATATATTAATGCGTTTATTGATTATTCTGTAATTAATTACTGTCTACTGAATAAGTAATAGATACTTGTTCTTTCTAGTGGTTTATGTTTTGATAAACCAAATAGTATGGAAATTTTGTCAAAGAATTTAAAGTTTTAAAAATAAATTATTTTGCAATAAAATCATAAATAATGATGTATCATAGCGGAAAACATTAATTGTTCATCAATATAATGACATTCATTAAACAAAAATAATATTTTTTGAATTTTCGATTTCCAGTCTACGAAAAATGTCATTTTTAAAAATGTCATCGTTCTTAAGGGAAAAATTCATATAGCAAGTGTAAAAAATGTTTTCTATATAAATATACGTTTTTTTAGTTAGTATACACATATTTAATTAATTAAAAGATTTGTTAACATGGAAATATGACAATTTATATAATCGCTTAAATAACCAATATTTCTAAAAAATGGTTTATCATCTATAAAATGATATATTTTGAATAATAGCAACAATATTTACTAGAAATGAATTATTTTTATCATAAATTATCACTGTTTAAATAAAAAATGAGTTATTTAAAGTTTTTAAAAAATCGATATTTTTGACCAAAAAAAACTACGACCCGTAGTATGGAAAATTTGTCGAAAAATCAAAAGTTTTAAAAATGAATTCTTTTGCACTAAAATCATGAATAATGATGTATCATAGCGGAAAACATCAATTGTTCATTAATATAATGACGTTTGTTAGAAAAAAATAATATTTTTTGATTTTTCGACTTTCAGCTTACGAAAAATGTCATTTTTTAAATTTCATTGTTCTTATGGGAAAAATTAATATAGCGAGTGTAAAAAATGTTTTTTTATATAAATATATGTTTTTTTAGTTAGTATACACATATGTAGTTAAATAAAAGATTTGTTAACATGGAAATAGGCTAATTTATATAATCGGTTAAATAATTGATTTTTCTAAAAAAATGTTTATCGCCTATAAAATGATATATAATGAATAATAGTAACAATTTTTACTGGAAATGCAATATTTTTATCATAAATAATCACTGTATAAATAAAAAATTGAATTATTTTTAGTTTTAAAAAATTCGATATTTTTGACCAAAAAAATCCACGACCTATAGTATGGAAAATTTGTCAAAAAATCAAAAGTTTCAAAAATTAATTATTTTACACTAAAGTCATTAATAATGATGTATTATTGATGAAAACATTAATTGTTCATCGATATAATGACAGTCATTAGAAAAAATTAATAATTTTGAATTTTTCGATTTCCAGCTTACGGAAATATTATTTTTTATAATTTCATTGTTGTTGAATAAAAAAAAGTTATATGGCAAGTACAAAAGTATTTTTCTACATAAATGTACATTCTTCTAAATTAGTATACACATATATTATTAATTAAAAGAATTTTTAAAGTGAAAATAGGCCAATATCTATAATTGATTAAAAAATGATTTTTCTAAAATATGGTTTATCGACTATAAAACGATATATAATAAATAATAGTAATAATTTTTACTAGAAATGCAATATTTCTATCATAAATAATTACTATATAAATAAAAAAATGAATTATTTTTAGTTTTAAAAAAGTCGATATTTTTGACTAAAAAAACCTGTTCTACGAAAAATTCGAAAGATTTAAAAATGAATTGTTTTGCATTAAAATCATAAATAATGATGTACCATAGCGGAAAATATCAATTATTATTGATTTAGAGTGGATCTTATTTTCTAATTTGTTCCAGTAAATTGTTTTATTTTTGAATTAAACTAATATATCATCACTCTTTTTCGAAGTTTTGTTTTAATGTATATAAGAAATTATAGTTGCAGCTTTTTTTTGTAGATATTTACTATAATAGGTTGTAATACAGATTATTTCATATTCATAAATGAAATATAAAACTGTAATTAAGTATTATTAAAAATATTATATAATTTTGATGTATAAAGTGAGAAAAATCTGTTTTCTTGTTTTATCATTATTTTTTATGTAATAAGTGTTTTGAATAATTTTTGAGAATATTTCGTATCTTCCCGAAAGTTGTGGATTCATCCTTGAGAAATATTTTATTAGTGTATTAAATATAATTCATTGATCGTGTTATATCGTGTATTATTTTAATTATAGTCAAAAAAATTGCATCCATAAATTATTATAAGTCGAAAGAAACGATATTCTTTCATATCAATTTCCTATTATAATTTTATTTCATTAATAGTCTCCTGTTAAGTTTATTGATTGCAGCCAATAAAATTATTTCTTTATGTACAAAGTGAGTTTTTTATATTGATATTTTATGATAAAAATATTATTTGCATATTCGATATTTGATAGCTCGCGTAAAATTAAATTTACGCAGGGCTTCCATTAAGTTACTAAATAATAATGTATGATTAATTGTGATTGAGAGGGATCGATTCATATTAGCGTCTATTTAACATATTACGCTTTTTATACTTTTTTTAACGACATCACAGATTATAATTTGAAATATATTCGAGGGTTTTTTGTGTTGTTTTAATTTAGAGTTGATGAAAATTGTGTATAAATAAATCAAGTTAAAAAATAGTATTCGAACTAACACATTTTTACTTTGATATCTCATTATTTGTACAATATTTAAATATTTTTATGTTTAAGTTTAATTGTATTTCAATATTGAGGTAATTTTGAATTAAATATTAATATTTTTATATATTTCATTATTATATAAATTGCTGTTATTTTATTATATATAAATGTCATTTTTTAAACACATTTGTTATTAAATGAATAATATAAAATGTAGATATGATACATTAAAGTTTTCAATAATTTTTTTTTATATTTTCATTTTTTTTAATATCAAGTTAAAGTTTAATGTACATCCATATTTCAGTAAATTTTCCGATGTTTTTTACGATATGTATAGTAATTTAAAACAGTTTTATTTCCTTTAGTAGCTTATTCACTAATAAAAACTGAATTTATAATAAATGATGTTATAAACTTTGCACATTATTTTACTTCCACATTCCAACGTACATTAAAAGAATGAAGTTTTTCTAATAGAAAGTGACGTTTCAAAATTGTCACGAATTTATAAATATGTCAAGTTTTTGATCAATAACTTTCATTTCACGTCAGAGTTAATTTTCTATGAATACTTGTTTATAATGTTCTAATAAAAAAATGTTCAAGGCCAAACTAAAGATGACATTGAATAAAAATGTTATTTTTAAATTCATGTTTTAAGTAATAATGTACAGAAACATTTAAGATCCCATTAATAGCGATTATAGACTTTACACGTTTAAAACACTTAATATCTACTGGAAATATTACTTTTTGACTTGAAATCGATACGTACTGTGGTGTTTTCGATATGAGTTATGAATTATTGTACGTGTATATCAAAACAATCAGTTTACGCACGTAAATATTCGTGTATAATTATATATATATATATATATATATATATATATATATATATATATATATATATATATTATATCAAATAACATATATACATTTTTTAAATAAAAGTGTACTATTTTTACTAAATGTAATTTATGAAAATATTATTAAACATTTTTTAACTCAAATATATTTCATTATTTTATTTTATATTATTTTGGTTTTTAAGAAAGTAATTCATTTTAATAAGTAGTTGTTAATAAAAAGATGTCATTGTTATTTATTTCAATGCATTACTTTTTAGAAAAATATGATTTTTATTTGACGATTGATTTAAGTTTAGAAAAAGTAATCAATGTTGAGAATCCATTTCTATCTTCCGCCAGTAATATATTTAATATCGCAATTCTGTAATCAAATCTATCACAGTCTGTTTTTTATAAATGTGAGTGTGATTATCTGCTATATGATTTGGCAGACCTTAAAGTGACTGAAGTAGGTGTGGTGTATAGTATATCAATTCGAGATCAATGATTTGTGTGATTGTTTTAAGTGGAATCGATTTTTTTGAATGAAAATATAATCATCTGTATATGAAATTTATGCTCTCTCTCTCTCTCTCTCTCTCTCTCTATATATATATATATATATACATGTACACACTCTAAGAAAGTGAGTTAAAATTAAAAATAAACACTTATACTTCATAACATTTATTGAGTAAACATAAGCTAAAAAGTACGTAAAATATGAAACATTGTAGAAGAATTTACGTCAGATGTTGACAATGTGTGTTACCAGAATATCAGGACATAACATATAAATATCCTAGTTTCTCAATGGTTCAATGAAAGCTATGCATATATATATATATATATATATATATATATATATATATATATATTTATATATATATATATATATATATATATGTTTGTATGTGTGTTCTTATTTAACCTGTTAATTTTATATCTTCCCCATTCTGAAATAATTGGGTTAGAAACTCATATAAAATCTCTTATAATATAGTCATTTAAACTATTTAGTGAAAAAGTCAATTATTTACCAATAATAATTATAAATAATACGTTTAGTAATAAATTAATTACGGTCTTATATGCGTGATGTTGACGGTTGTTCATTGTTTTTTTTTTTTTTTTTTTTAAATAAATAATAAGAAGAGTTTCTTCTAATATTTTTAATATTTATTTATGTTAGTGTTATTATAATAGTAGTTTATTTATGTTATTATAATAGTTAATGTTTTCATTTGATAATTTCCTATAAAAAATGTGTAACAATTTTTTAACAGTTTTAAATACAATCTATTTGAAAATTCAGTTGGAGATTTTACAGTTGGCTACCTGAAAAACAAATGTTGCAGTGTAAAAATTTAGAGAATTATTTATCATCTCTATATTATGGCAAACGTTTTTGAATGATTTATCAATTATATATATATATATATTATAAAATTAAAATTTTTCAGTTTCAAAATTTATAATTTTGTATTAGAAAATATGCATTATAATTCAATGTAATGATGACTTTTTTTGTTTAATTAACAACTAACACCCTTAAAACCAAAAAAAATGTACTGAAAATAAATTATATTTCCAGAACTTATAGAAATATTTTAATAATAAATTATTATTCCGGAAATAATTATTACCAGAATGTACTTATTATCTTTTTCAGTATCATTAATATGTTATTTATTATTATTAAATGTGTTTTACTTGTAATTCTATATATAGTTATAACGTAATTACTTGTGTATATATTTTAGTATATTATTTTATAATTACATATATGCATAGAACTTTTAGCCGAGTAAACGATTTATTCATTTTTATCCAAAAGTTAATATTTACGTAAACAAACTTTGATTGTTTTATATTTAATATCAATTTAATTCTTCTAATTTTATTTTAATGTTATTTACTTAAAATTTTAATTATTTCTTCATCGATTATTAAACATCATTTCATATTACATAATAGCTTTATGTTATCCTTGAACTAATTTTTATAATATTAAATTTATTTAAGTATAACAGAACTCTATTTCAAATAATATAAATGAATAAAAACTGTAAAAAGTATTGATTTTCTTTAATAGAAAATTCATTAATTTTGGATAATTTTCAATCGAGTTAAAAATGTAACATATGAAAGGTATTTTTAATGGTATTTAGGTAGGTGAAACGGTTGCGTGATACAAGCTTATACGTGAAATTATCGAACAAGTTCTGAATGGGTTTCCCTACCCTACCGTATGTTTAGATTATATACGTTTATTGAACGTTTACATTAGTATTAACTCTAATGTTTGAGAAATTATTGATATTATTCTTAAACTGAATTCGAAATATGAAGCTAAATATGGAATGTATGTTTCATTGTATGATATTTATTAATTTATCTCTATACAACCTTTCTATTTCAATAATTAGTATAAATGTTAAATTTTATAAACATGTTTTAAACTAGATTTATAGTATGAAATAGTTTTAGTTATTTTAATACCAATACTCATATTTCCTTAATTTAATTATTCCAATATTTATAAATGTTAAATTGAATTGAAAGTGTGATAAAAATAAGTCGTGTTTATTAAATTTATCATAATATATTTTTTTATTTTTTATATAACTTTGTTTTTCTAAACAACAAGAAAAATTTGTATTGATATTTCATATTCATTTTTTATATAAATATAATTATATTGAAATTGTTTTTTTAAACTCATGTGAAAATGATACAAGAAAACTATTCATTATTTTATTCTACTATTTCAAAATAATAAATATGTTGAACATTATTATTTTATTTCTTTTTATTTTTTGTGAATAGTTTATATATAGAAATATTTGTACATAATTCTATTGGAACTATACTTATAGATTAATAAAATATTAGTCATTATAAAGAATTTGGAAATCGGTGTGACATTTATGGATGATTTAATATTTTTAAAATAAACTATTGAATGTGTTTTGAAATTACTGTTGAAATGGATATTAGTTATATACCAGTTTATTATAAATATTGAACAAAATGTGATATAAGATTACATAAGCAACGAAGTAAAAAGGATAACAATCTAAAAAAAAATTATAAGGACATATAAGTTCATTTAGTTCTTCTCTGAAAAATTATTTCAAATTTTAAAAAATAACACTTGAGGAGAATTTAATGTTTTTTTTGGCATTTAGTTTTTCATGATTAAGGAAACATAAATACTTTATACATCAATTTGAAGAATCAAAATAATTGTTCCCAGTTGTAGATTTAACAGTGGCAACAATTTTATAAAATTTTAATATTTTTCAAAATAATGCACAAAAAATATTTAGAGTTGTTCTAAATAGAAGTTGTATTAAGAGAGAAGTTAAAAATTTAGTTTTTTTTACAATTATTATTTTTTAGAAATGTAAAATTATTTTGTTATACTTTTTTTATTATGAATAAAATATTAGATACTTTATATATATATATATATATATATATATATATATATATAATATGTATATATTAATAAACAACTCGAATTTGAAAATGAATTTTCTAAAAAAAGATGCACATCTCATAAGTCGTAACTTGAATTTAAATCCTGCTGGTTACGAATTCGTTTTGCTAATCGCTGGATCTGTTCCAGATTTCAACATATATAGTATAACGTAATTCAATAATAATAAAACGGTTGTCACTGCCAAATTGTTTTGTTGAATTAAGAACTTGAATTGAATATATATATATATATATATATATATATATATATTTTCATATAATAATTATTTAATATTTCACACAATTTTTGTCTTTTACTGACAGTTCATGTATTATTCATCTTTATCTATTATGAACGTGATAGTTTTAGCTCAAATTTATTCATGTGAAAAGTATCAGCGTTATAATATAAAACAAACTTTTGATAATGTCAATAGTTCATTCAGGAATTTTATGTAAAGGCAGAAATTTCTGTAACACTCTATGCATACAGATGTGTTGAAACGAAGTTTTATATATTGTTACTTGTATTAAATTATGAGTAAAACCAATTTATATTGGGATCTACAGGTTCTTGTAATCGTTAAGCTTGTTTATAAACAAGGTTGTGCACTGAAGACGTTTTATAGTACAGCTTGAATATTCTAATCCATGATCTTTGGCGATAAGTAGCAGCGAAGCTATGTTAGAAGTACTGATTTACAAGGCTGCTTATTTTTAGTTACGATACGTTCATTGGATCTAAACAGAATTACAGATCAGTAATAGGATGCGACAAATTAATATTGTATACCTTGAAACATCTCTAGTTTATATTCCCTTATTCACAAAATCTTATTAGGTGCTTGAAATTAGTGATTCTTTTTGTACATCTAAATCTAATTTTAAAGAATTTGTAACGAGCCTAATTTATATTTTTTTTATTATTAGAATGGAAAAAATAATTTATTTTGTAATTGAAGTTTTCGTATTAACATTTTATTTTTAAATTTTTTGTTATATAATCCGTACATATGAGACCTTTTTTTATTGGTTTAAGAATTTATTTAAATTATGTTGAGGTAAAAATGTAATCAAATGTGGATGTTTATTTGTAATTTTTGAGATATAGGTATTTTATTTTTAGTTATATATATAAATTTCACGAATGAGAAAATAGTTTTAGATTATATTAATTATTTATTGAATTATAAAAAATGATTTTATATAGCAAATATAACAATCAAATTATCTATTATTGATTGAAAAATGTTACTATTTAACTATTTTTCATTATAGATGTAATAAAATATGTGTGTAATTTTTAATACTTTTTAATTTTAGAGTAGACATTTTTTTTTATTTTTATGTCAGAATCAATTTGGTATATACATTTTTCTATTTCGACATTTTATATAAAATTCTTGCTATTCTATTGAGAACAAGGTTTTTATTGTTCGAATTGTAACTTACGATAAAATGTGGATTCACTATTTTGAACTGAAGATAAAAGAAAAAGACTAAAAGAAAAATCCTTTCTAAAAAGAAAGAACAGTTTCAAAAATTTTAAAGAATTATATTGAAAATAGTAAAAGCTGTTTGTACTTTTTCTCTCTATTTTTTATATAGTAATATTTATATGTTTATTATTATATTTCATTTATTTTTTTGATTATTATTGAGTGGCTGTTTTTATTATTTTTTTGTTTACATTAAAAAATATTCTGTCGTTTTTTATGTCTTGAATATTTTGTTTAAAATAGATAAATATCTTTTTTTTAATGTAATTTTATAAATAATTATTTTAAATAGGACATTTAAAATTATTATGGATTATATATCTTATTATAAATTTGGTTCATAGAAACAAAATTAAAGAAATGCTAAAATTTTGTGAATTATTTTAGTCTAATAATAAAATACTTAAAATTATTATTAGAAATTTTTAATTCATATAGAATAAGAAAATCAATACCAATAACATAATTTGAAAATATTTGTAAATAAATTAACATTGAGCATTAGTTAAAGAATATTGTTATTTATTGATATTAAAAAATACAAATTGCTATCGTAGTATTATATTTATATATTAATAAGTACATTACAAATTGAAATGAAAACTTCTGTTTTATACAGTAGTACAAATTATAACTATATTTGTATTGTGTTCATGTGAATATAAATGTTATTTTTTAATTACGAACAAAAGCGCCGTTTGGTATTTATTCAATGTTTGCTTTTACTGTTGATAATTTTATATAATTTAACAGAGAAACACATGTCAAATATTTTTTTTAGAAAATTATTGAAGAATAGTATTGTTTCTTGTTGTTGAGCTTTAGAGTTTTAAACATTTTAATGCAAGTTCATATCAAGTATAAAAGTGTTTACAAGTAATTATAGTTATAAATGATTATTAATATATTTTAATATAGGTCTGTTATGAAAACATGTGGAGTTTTTTGTATTGTAATTTGGGTTTTGTTAAAGTTAAATAATAATTTGTGAAAAAATATCTTTTATATATAAAAATATTGAAACATTACGTATTTTCATGTTTATAAATTACTCATATTGACTACTTAAGTACGATTATTTTCCAGTTTTTTATTTGAAATAAAGTACTTCAAGAGTTTCATAGACTTGTCAATGATTTTCATATTCTTAATATTTTAAATTATTTTGATAAATTGTTTTTTTATCAGTCACACAAAATATTTATTTACAGTATAAACTCAATAAGAAAAATGAATATTTTGATTGTCAGAATATGGTAAGTGGCGTGGGATAATAAATGATCAGAAGCATTGACGTTATAACACATCATAACGCGTCAGATTTTAGAAATAACAATATCATAAATTAATCACTGGTAAAAGTTCCACGAGATTTGTTGATGAGAAATATCGAAATATGTTTTCTAAGTGACGTTTACAACTTGTTGATTGTTCTTTGATATTTTTGTACTCTGTACCAGTCTGTGAAAGAAACATTCGATATTTATGATTTCCGCTTCTTGGAAAGTAATTTTAATAAAATTTTCAGTCAGTAGTGATATTTGAAATCATTTAAACGATTATTAATAATTTAATATTTAGAATTATATTTTCATTGATTGTTTAATTGTAACAATTTCAGTAATTAATTAAAATTGTTTGTGTATATTACATTTTACAGAAGTTAATTATAACGTGTGTTTAGTGAAAATTCAATAATAAAATTTCGTATAGTTTTTATCTTTTTTTTACAAACCAATAAGACTTTTAACGACATAAGATTTTATTAAAGTGTTTAATAATTATTTGTTGTTAGAGAATGATGGTATCTTTTTGATATTCTTTTAAGCAAATTAAAAATACAAGTTTTTAGTATATTTTCATTATTTTGTTTGGTATTTAAAACAGTCATTTATTTTAATAAAAATACAAATATGTAAAAAGAATAAAAAAGAAAACTATTATAAGGTAAAATTTAATGCTAAATGTGCTTTTTGTGTAAAAATGAGAATAATCAATATGAAAAAATTAAATTGAACTTTTTTGATTATTAAAATATTTATTGTTATTTATGTATGTATAAAAATAATACAAGTGTAAAAATAATACAAAATGTTTTTTATGATAAATAATTTCCATGTAATAATCAATTATATTACAAATATAGATGATATTTAAATTATACACGAACATACAGGTTATATATGATGTATGTATATATATATATATATATATATATATATATATATATATATATATATATATATATATATCAATAAAACACTCACTTTATTGGCTCTGTGGTTTTTGGCCAAAAGATGCCTTTGGCGATTATCGGTATATTGGTAAATTGGTATCAACTCGACCACACATATATACACAAATACGCATATATAACATTTAAATCTTTAATTTGCATTACTTGTTAGAGATTTTTTTAATTAAAAAAGGATGTTTAAAATTTTTAGATGATATATATATATATATATATATATATATATATATATATATATATATATATATATATATATATATATATATATATATATTTATGTTGAACTTTATATAATTCTTAAATTTTACATTAAATATTCAAGTAAAATATAACCTTATAGTATTATTTTAGGAAGTTCAATAGATTTTAATATTGATTTTATATATTGAACATAATAATATAATATATTATATATAAAAATATATACATATTTAAAAAGTTAATTTATTAATCAATATATTTTTATTTGTATTGAAAGACTAATTTTAATATTTTTTAAATAGATAATAAAATATAAAAAAAATATTATGTTAATTAGTTAAAATATTTAAGAATAAATATGATACATCATTAAAAATGTAGAGTGTTAAATTAATATTTATAATAAATGCTCGATTAGTCATATTTATAATAAGTGGAGGAAATGCCTATCTTAGTTTTTCATTTTATATTGTAAAATATATAATAGGATGTAAATATATAAATATAAATAGAATGTTTTTTTTTAAATGTGATAGCATTTTAAATTGAATCTCTATTGGAAGTTCTATCTAACCTAAAAAAACATTTTACAATCGATAAAAATATTTTACTTATTTAAATTTCTAAATTTACATAATAAATTTGATTTTTAACGTGCATGTGACACACACACACACATATATATATATATACATATATGATATTACAATTTTGATGATGAATAATATTTAAAAATATTTATGATATCATATATTTTTAATTAAACATTTAAACTCTAATGAATTTAATCAATGATTAATACTTTTATCAATAAAATCTATTTTTATTAAAATAACAGATTAATATATTCAAATAAGTAAAACTTTCGGCGAGTGTGTATATGAAAGGATTGGTCGTAATATGCTGCAAGTGTTACAATTTCAGTTAAGACCCAACTCGGAAAGAGGATCACAATGATTTGTCAGCAGTGGATATAAAATTCTGCTACATTAGTTTCCCAAGCTGATGAGATGATTCCATAGTAGTGGGTTTATAAGGTCACAATTGTTCCCCAGACTAGTGTTAAACAATGTCCAAAGTTTATTTCATTTACTACGATATGCTGTAGACTGTAAAATACAACTGCACTAGTCGCTTAATTTGTATTTAGTTTTATTTGCGAAAGATAATGAATTGCGGTATTCTCATCACATATACATATATACATATATACATACATACATACATATATATATATATATATGTATGTGTATGTGTTTATAATAATTTTAAAAGTTAGTAGATAGAAATGTTTATTTGTAATTTCAATTAGGCAAAAACTATTTTATTACTTTCTAAAATACAATCAAAATTAATATGTGTTTTATACAGACATTTTGTGACATAAAAATATCTTAATTACAAAAAAAGTAGTTGTGAATTCATTGAAGTAACTTTTAATTAAAATACGATGATTGAATATTGTTTACTCTATTAAAAAAATAAATATTAGATATTTATATTAAAATAATTTTCTTGTTTGAAAAATTATATTCACTTGTAATTTGATGTTTAATAAAAATATTAATTTTTTTAAACACTCTGACATAAATTTTTGTTACTTTAAAAATATTTAAAGGATTAGAACAATTCAAATTTAAACGTGTTGTTTCTAAAATACTATAACAAAACTTACGTGATGTATTGTAAATTTAGATACTAATAAGTTACATATTTTGTAATTTTAATTATACTTTATTCCATATTCTACAATATAAATAATTGACGTATACATTTTACAGAATGTATTTAAAAAATATTCGAGCATATAAAAAGAAAAAAAACTTTTATAAATCACATCTTAATTAAAATCGCTTGAATTGGATAAAAAGATTGATAGAAAATTTTGTAAGATTGCCAGATTTCTTTGAAATATTGCAAGAAGATTCTTCAGAAGAATATGTTGATTGGAACAGACTGGCAATCATCCAAAAAATGTATAATGTTTTTGTATAAAGTACTGTTAAAGTTTGATTTTTCACGGTCAACTAGCAAAAAAATGATATAATTTGATCGATTTTATGTCATTTTATTTATTATAAATTTTTTATAAGATTATTTTTTAAAATAAATATATTTTTCTTATAAATTTAGTGTATATACAAATACGAGCACATATTATATATATATATATATATATATATATATATATATATATATATATATATATATATATGAAAGTATTTGAAATAATAACTATTTTAGTACTTATTTCAACTTTAGTATAGTAATGCAGATATGGTTGTTTGTTCAATTTAGAGTACGTGCCCTGGAATTTAAGTAATGCATAAAGTTAAAAGAGATGAATAAATAGAGTAGAAATTATAAGTTTAGTTCAAGTAAGTTTGAAGTAGTATTTTGATTTACGAGAATTTTCCAGGCAAAATATTTTTTTTAGAATCATTTGCTTGGATTTTAATAAGTAAAAAAAAAATTAATTTTTACTAATAAATAAGATTTATACACCCGTCCCTCAATTTACGCGAGACTTTTTTTACGCGGTATTGATTTACGCAGCACTTTTTATACGCGGTCAGATAGATTTCATTTTATATAATTTTTCATGGAATTTATTATATATCAGAGTGACGCAAATTCTTACTTGAACGTATAAAAGCACGATATAAATATATAAAAGATTGATTGTTTTGAATTACAGTAGCGATAGTGACACCGAATAAAATTTATCTACTTTTGTTTTCTAAAACGTCATTATTTTTGTGTTAAGCTATGTGAAATAAATATGTGTTTCTACAACTTTACTAGCTTTTATTTCCAATATTTTTTCTATTGTACCGACAAACTCAATTTATGCGATTTTCATTCGCGTAAAACAAATCCACGTGGAACGGATAGTCCGCGTAAATTGAGGGACGGGTGTACTTTAATTTTGAATAATTGATATAAACCATGGTTTAATAATTTTTGTAACAAAGATCATATATAGTTATATTTTGTTATTAAGATAGAATATAATTAAAATATTTAAGAAAAGGAGTAAATAATTTAAAACTTATTCGTTTATAATAATAATATGATTATAATATATTTAAATAATTATAGTATTTTCTTATGTACTCAATTATTTGATTTGTACTTATGATTTTTATATAAAAATATAAATATTAGTTATAAATATATTTTACAAGGACAAAAATAAAAATTGAATGAATTATATGCCTTGACTTTTTTCATATTTTTTTATTTTATGGACAAATTGGGATTTATATGTTACAGTATTGTTCAAGTAGTTTCATGCTAGTTATAGTTGATATAAAATAAAAAAATCAAACTAAAAATGTTTTTTTTTTTTTAAATTTGAGTTGCCACTTAGTTTAAGATATTTTTTATTGATGTTTAGATAATAATTAATAAATACATTTTAGATACGTTAGTTCAGCTAAATAATTTTTGGTTAATAATACAAAAATTTATAATTAAATGAAATATTTTATACGATAATTAGTAAAATTAGTTTTTATATTAATAGACAAATTTCTGTTGAAGTATAATTTTAACGTTTATTTTTGTAGAGAATTTTTTTTTTAATATTAAGTCAACCTTACATTTTTGAAGACACCAAATGTGAAATATGTCGTTTTTAAATTTTAAACGATTTGAAAGACAACTTTACATTTAATATAATCATTGATATTAAATACAATGTATTTGATTACTTTTCGTAAAATAGTTCAATGTAGCGTGAATTCGTTTTAATGTAAAATTGTTTGAATTGCAATCATAACTTCGATATAATGTTTCTATTTATTGCGTTTCGGTTTATGTCACATTATACTTGCTTTTCTAATGTAAATCAGTAATGACTACTTTGGTATTATAAATCTTCTTCACATATTAAAATTAATCGTTTAACATTGTAAACGATTCTTGCTAATATTTTTTTTTTTTTAAATAAATAAACTTGAATAATGACATTCCTTATAAGTTAAAATTTAATAATTTAATTACAAGGTATTAATTAAAATATTTTATATCTGTGTAATTGAAAAATTATTAAAAATATTTATTTAGTCATTTAATAGTTTATATAAAATATGTCTCTTTTCATGTATATATAAATTCAAGTTATGACGCATTTTTTTTTGTCTGGAAAATTTGTTTTGAGTATGAAAAGTTGGTTACAATTCAAAAATAACGTATTTATGTTAAAGAATAAAGAATAGCTTTGTTTAAAATACTGTAATACATGTATAATATGTATCAATCTTCTTCACTGTTATATCTAGAATGGAGATTGCGACTGGTATGAGGATAATATCATAGTCGTTCCATTTATATACAAAAAGATAAATTATTTTTACAATTAAAAATGAGTGAGTTACTTCGATTATTTATTAAACATTTTTATATGTGTATAAATTACGACCAAACTTACAAACATGACGAATATGTGATAATTAATGCTTTTCTGTATTATATTTTAAAAAATATGTTTTGCAGTAACGCAATATTTATTACTTAGATGTGAATTGATTATATTTTTAACGTGTACATTGTATTTAAGGCTACGTTCAGAAGTTTGATAATAAAGCACATTATTTTTTTATTACTGTATTTTAATATTAAATTATATTTAAAGTAAAAATGAATAACATTTTTTATATATATTTATTCTTTATTAAATTAAGATACTTTCTTGATATTTTTTTTAAATAGATGACTCAAGGTAGAAATACATTTGAAATTTATTAGATTCGAAAAGAATAACAACAGAAAAATCTATTAGATTTGTTGATAGAAAAATGAAATTGATGAATTATATAGAAAAAATTGTTGGAAGCGATAGAAACGATTTATGTTTAGAAGTATATAAAATATATCTTTCTTCATCTCATATTCGATAAAAAGTTAAGGTATGTAAATGTCGCTTAGCAAAAAATTTAAAAAATCGCGTTTGTTAGATGCTCGCATCTATATTTACAATATAATATTTGAGAATATACGTTGTTGCTGTATTGATTTTTAAATAATTTTATATGCACATAAGTTTTCACATACATAAATAACACATAATAATTCTTGTAGAAAATTTTAGAGTGGTTCATTTACAATATTTTTATACATCTATATTCACATACACATATATAAATATATTTATGTATACAGTTTTATTTTAAATAGATTATTTATTCAAATATATTTTAAAATTGGTGTATTTGTGCATTTACACAATTTACAAAATACATAATGTATTTATTGTTGTAACTAAAATTTATGTTACAAAATGATAATTAAAGATTTTATGTGAGAGTTTTTCTATATTATTTATTAATTTATAGATTATTATCAATAATTTTTTAATTAAATAAAATCATATTTTTAATAATAAAAAAATGAAATTGAGACAAAGAAAGTATTAGACTAATTAGTTTTATTTATGTGAAGTTATTGTATTAGAAAATTAATTTTTTATACTGCAACTAGAGATTAAACATGAATATTATTTTTTTAAATGCATAAAAATAATAATTTCTTCAACAGAGTTTTGATTAAAAAATTAAAAAAAAATAATACACATTAAGAAATATATAAAGTTATGTCAATTCATAGAGTTAGAAATTACTTACATTATTTAAGAACAATAAAAATATTTAAACTGTATGAAAGTAAATTTTAAATATTTCTCTCTATTTTATCAATTAAAACAAAAAGCAAAAATATTAATCAACTTGAAGAATTTTATTAAAAAACAAGAAAGTCAATATTAAAAATTTTGATTATACAACGGTTGCTTAAGAACCTTTTCAAGAAAGTAATAAATTTTATTTTCAACTTTTTGTAATACTGAAGTAATATTTTTGATTGATTGTTTATTTGACAAGACGTGCAGTTCAGACAGTTATTATGTTTAATTAATCCTGAAATTACGTGATAATGTTAAAGAGAAGCACTGGAGTAATGTATTTTCTTTTTGTACGACGAAATGTTTCAGTGCTCAGTTTTTGATTCCATAATGTATTATTGAAGAAAACTATTTTACTAGATTTAATGAAGTCTTTCAAGATTTTGTTTTTACAAATTAAATAAACTTGTGAAATAAAAAAAATAATATAAGAATGTGGAGATAATGAATACAGTTTATAAATATTTGGAGAAATAAAATAGTTTTTTCTTTGAAAAAAATAAATAAAAAATAAATATAAATAAGTGAATATTAGACAAATATGTTTAATTCTAGAGGAAAAAATGATAAAGATTAATAAAAAGTGACAGTTTTTTATCTGGGAGATAAAAATTATTTTGTATTTCAAAGAAGAGTATTTTTATATTATTATTGTTGTAATGGAAAATAACAATTTTTACGATGTTGACAGATAATTATTTTGTTGAAATTCAATAATTATGCATATTTTATTTTTTTATGTATACCATACATATATTATATATATATATATATATATATATATATATATAACCATTTTTATTGAAAAATATAAATTGAAAGAATAAAAAAAATATTCTGAATGAAAAATATATAAACTTTAATATAGAAAGTATACGTAATTCTGTAATAAATTTGTGTATTTATACAATTTAAGTGTGAAACTGTAATAACTCGTAATTTTTGAAATGAAAAAGCGAGAAATAATTACCAAAGAAAATTTATATGAAACATGTGTCAGGGTCGATATGCTTGCGAGTTATAAAGGACCGTAGTAAATGCAAGTTTGTGTGCGCCAAATTCGCCTTTTACGTTTTTTCTGCCCCCTCGATTTTAAAAATACTTATGATAGATGTAGAGATGAAGGGGCAAGTCACGTGAACTTGGTCGATCAGAATGAAATGGCGTTTTAAGTAATATACAACGCACCAACCTACGTCGGTGATTCATTTTATGTTAATGTGTACCGTATTTATGACGTCGTGATTAGCGTGTTGCGTTTTGTCTGAACGTGCGTTATGAGGTAAAAATATTTATACGAACGGGCGATGTAGATGGTGGCCTGCGTACATATTGCGTATTCTCGTATATATCGACACTGTGATTATTTCATTTCGAATGCGTGCGTTGAGTTGGTTTTTATGCCTATATTATGTCTTATCATATTTTTGTATTTTTTTATAAATTAGTCAATATTACGGTTCGTATGGAAACTAAAAAAGGGTAAAATAATAACTTTGATTTTTCCACTAACATAATATTTTCAACATATATGTTGAATATATTTCTACAATTAAGTTTAGTAATAACAGGAAACATACAAAATAAAGAAAAGGTTTATTTTAATAAAATTAAATGTTGCACTAAAATCAGATATTGCAGTGAAAACAATAGAAATAATTATTTTTTATAACATAATAAATATATATATAAATATATATATATATATATATTTATATATTAGGCCGACTGGAAAATTCTGTCAGTTTTTGAATTAAAAAATAATACATTTTTAATATATATATATATATTAATATTTACTGAACAATATAATTTTTCTCTTGTTACTAATGACCTTTTCCCAGGGTGATGGTAATTTGTGAATTCCATTCCGTTCATTCCATTAGAATAACTCATCTTTGAAACTTAGTTGACATTATTGGACAGAACTTTCCGGTAAACCTAATATATATATACATATATATATATATATATATATATATATATATATATATTAGGCCTTATATATTGAGCTTTTATATAAGAAGGCTCAAGAAAAGATTTATGGGTAGATGGGAAAGATATGTAAGAAAATTCATTGAAGACAAATGGAAAGGGAAGACACGTTTTGAGAGAGGTTTTTATTTAGCTGTGGATAAAAAGAGACTGATGATAATATGCACATAAATAAATGAATATATATATATATATATATATATTCATATATAATAAATGAATATATATATATATATATATATATATATATATATATATATATATATATGTACAAATAAATTAATATTTATGATTCAAAATTTAAATTTTGAATATAAATATTTATAATTTGAAAAATGGTTGATTTTATTTGTGATGAACAATAATTTGCTTTTTTCCTTCAGAAAATTTTAAATATTTTTATAAACAAAAAGAGTATTTGAATGATAGTTTAGATTTTTGGTAGTGAAAATTGTATTTCAATTACTGGACGTATTAATACTCTCCTCTCTCTCTCTCTTTTTCTCTTTATATATATATATATATATATATATATATATATATATATATATATATATATTTCATTTATGTGTTGGGTATATTAAATTTTTCTATCAGATTTAATTATTTGTATGTAAAATAAACTATGGCTGTTAAAATTTAATTTTTTCATATATACAGACACTTATATATATATATATATATATATATATATATATATATATAAAGTAATATTAAATAAAGACAAATTAATTCAATAAATACATTTAAAATGTTTGATTTGTTAAATAACAAATTGAGTTAAAAAATCTGTAATTCAAAACGGCAGACAAGAATATATGTGTCAATAGAAAAAAAAATAGTAATTGTTAGAAAATAATTATTTTGAATCTGTATCAATAAAAAAAATAATGTTTCAGGGTTTCTTTTTAAAAATTAAATTTGTTAAAAAATCAACTTTTATTTTATTGATAAATATTAACTTTACAAATATCAAAATTGAAAACTGAATAATAAAAAAAATCAAATAAATTCATGGTCTAGAAAAAATAAGAAATAAATAGTATATGTATAAAAACTATTAATAACGCATGAATTAGAATGAAGTATCTTCTACTAAAGATATAATAGAAAAATACATATCGATTTGTAATATATGAGTCTAGGTTTTAAATTCTAGAAGGATGTTTTCCTTAATATATATATATATATATATATATATATATATATATATATATATATATTTATATACACTAAAAAATTATTTTTTCCGGTGGATTTAATTTTAGAAGCGTTGATAACAAATCTTACGTATTTTACATTGTTAGTGACAGGTACTTATAAGAAAAATATACATTTGGTGTAAACAAATTTGGGTAAAAAATAAATTGCTTGGAAATGTTACGGAAATATGAATTTTAATTTCTATTTAGTACTGCATGGATTCATAGAATTGGATGTTTTTGTTCTTTTAAATAAATTATAAAATATAAATGAAATTTTAACAAAAATAGTATTTGTGAAAAAAAATAATTCAATGTGAATTATTGTACATTTAATTTTTTTCTTAAATGTTTGTACGTTTACCTATGATCGTATATTTAAATTTACGTAATATATATATATATATATATATATATATATATATATATATATATAAATATAATGAATAAACAAATAGTAACATTTTAAACGATAGATATACAAATTAATGTTTTTTGATTTATTACATAGTTTATTCATTACCTAGTAAAAGTTTTTTTGATATTAATTCGTTTATATAAATTATTGTGAAGTGTTGTCATTGAACTCTTTCAGAAAATGTGTTAACAGTTTATAAACGTGTTACTATTTTAAAATAAATGGCAAAGTGTGAACATTTTTTATATATTTTTAGAATATGAATATTTTTAAAATTGTAAACATAAAAAATGCACTCGAATGGACTCTGTATACATACGTAACAAGCTATATAACTTTTATATATGTTTTTATTTCTCTATTTTTATTTCTCCTCCCTTTATACATAATAATTAATAAAGTCTTCTCTAAGTCAAATTAGCAATTATCATTGATATTCATTAAAGTTACAGGAAATTGGAGTTAATAGAGCTTTAGTGTTCAATAAATTAAATATTTCAAAAGAGAACATCATAAAATAATGTTTGTTTAAAAATATAACATTATTAAATAATAATAATGTTATATTTTCAAATAAATTTAATAATCTTTATATGGACTGCTATTGTTATGTAAAATAGGTTACTGACAGAAAAAATAAATTAGTGAAAATTTTACATATATATATATATATATATATATATATATATATATATATCTTCTTCATTTTGTAATTTAAGGATTGGTTTGCAGCAGCTTTCCAGTCTGTTATTCTTTCTGTTTTCTTTTACAATTCTTTATAACTCCCCAATTTCTGCTTTTGTATAATCTGTTTTATATATTACAGCCTTGGGCTTTTTTTATTTATGCAGTATTCGATAATGATTTTTAATATTCCTCTTTTTGTAATAATAATAATAATAATATATATAATAATATATATATATATATATATATATATATATATATATATAAGAAAATTATAGAAAAACTATTGTAAATATTTATTATAAAATTTTATTAAATACCTAATTTGAAATTTTTACAATTTGTATTATATGTAAGATAATTAACTAAATTATAACATATAAATAATTAAAATTTTAATTATTGTTTGAATATAGAATATAATATATATATATATATATATATATATATATATATATATATATATTTAAAAGATAAAAGTGATTTCTTTAATTTTATCTTAAAATTAAAGAAACTTGTACATTATGTTCTATAGTTTTTCATAGAATTCATAAAATCAAATAGAATTTATTTTTCGATTTGTATTTTATTTTAAAATTTTGTAATTAATTGTCTTTATAAAATGTTAAGAAATATTTTGTAAAATATTTATTAAGTAAAGTTTTTAGTTTGTTACTTTTTTAAAAAAAAATAATTAATTAAAAATGTTTAACATTCGAATGTAATATTTGGAATTGATTGTATACACAAAATAATTATTATATTGTTATTTTAATAGAATCTGAAAATCTTGTTTAGTTTTCCAAATCAATACTACTACCTAAATATTTTTTGAATAATATCACTTTATTTCTTATAAGACATAATTGTAATTAGTAGTTTTGTTGTTGTTTCCAGTTCAAATCAATATGTTTTTCTTTCTATACTTAATATAGTTTAACAGAATTATGTGAATCCGGGTAAATGGCCATATTGACAAAACATTTTGATTTAAGTGTTGTTTTGTTGTTGTACATTTTCTGTTCTATCTTCTTGAGCTATTGTTTCGAAAATAAGTACGGTCAAATATAGACATAAACAACGTGTAAACAAAGTGATATATTACAATTCCAGTTAAGAAACAGAAACCGAATTTTTTTTCTATTTAATATTGAAAACAAGTTTATTTTATCAATTCTATCGCATTTAAAAAAAAGATAGAATGGTTTGTTTGTCACTCACACCCATATATGATTGAATATAGAGCAAAGTCGTAAGTTCAGGTTGTTTTTTTATATGAAAGGTCATGAGTTCGCATAAATCTTAAACACAGTTTACGAGCAAATAAACCAATTAATCTAAATGAAGTTTTTCGTTATTTGCTAAGATTTTTTTGTGAAATTGGACTAACTCCAAATATTTTACAGAAAAATATTATTTTTTTATCGTACTTTATTATTTACTATGTTTGTGAAAAAAGGTGTATACCTATATAGAAGTTGTCATAAAAAATAAAACCGAGTTGAAATATATCATTCTTATATTGTATATAAGAAAATATTTTATACAATTATATTAAAGTTATTTGGAATTATGTTTGGTATGAAACTTTTACACAAATACATATACATTAATTTATATATATATATATATATATATATATATATATATATATATATATATACACAATATAAGAAAATGTTATCATTTATTTTATTTGTCTGTTCGAGTAATATTTTAATTCCCCAAAAGGGATTTATATTTAGTTATTTTTTTAGAGATAGAAAAATATATTTGAAGAATATAAAGCATAATGAGTGTTTGTAAAAAGTATTTTTTTAAATATTTTTAAGTTGTTTTAAGCTTTCAGAATATAATGAAGATTTTCAAAAGATCAAAAATACATTAAAAAACTTCATTAAATATTTATTATTGATTAAAAAAATATTTTTAGAAAATAAAGACATTTTTTTTCATTACATATATATATATATATATTTATTGTTTTTTGTAATACATAATTATGAATGATTATTTTAAATTAATTATGAACATTTCTTTATAAAAATTATTTATAACTGTTTTTGAATTTTTCTTCAACTCTTGTGTATTAAAAAATGACTTGTACATTAAATGTATTTTCTATTTTTCTATTATTTTTTTAAAATTACTGTTATATTCCATTGTAACTATCTTATTGAGTATGCAAGATTTTAATGAAAATTTTCTCTGTTTGTTTCAGAAAATAGCTTTCATTTTCGCTGGAAAATTATAGTCGCGTTACACCGCCACACTTTTCAATCGAGCGAGTGTGTTTTGTGATAGTGTTGATAAAATCCGTAGCTTCCGATTAATATCGTATCGATAAACAGATATATTATTAGTGTTCCGGTGGTCCATAATGTGATTTATCGTAGTTATGCCGCAGTGATACGTTGATTTCGTAGTGTGTCAGTGTTCCGTCTCATAGTCTCGTCAAGATATACCTGTATCATTTGGTGTGCCTCGTGTGGCCACCGGTCGGGTGTTCTTGTCGGGTCGTTAGGGGTGTAGAGCCGGGCCGCGCGTGTAGGCCCATCTAGTTTTTCTTTTGTGCGGATGTGCGGGCAAACCGTCAAGCCGAATGACCATGTGGCAGAGCGGGGGAATGGGCAGCCACGCTCAGAACAATCCGTGGATGAAGCTGATGGGCATCGTCCACAAGGAGCGCCGCCACCACGACTCTGGAGGCGGAATGGCATCGGCTGCCGGTTCCACAGATCGAACTCTAAACCAGTAAGTATGAATTATATTTATTTTAATATAATGATTTTATTTTTATGTAAGTTATTAAGTTAAAATTTTACTTTTTATATGCATCTTAATCAATATAGTTATTCTACTTAATTAGCTAAAATAAGTACGCGTAAGCAAGTACATAGATAGTTGTGTATATTGCTTGTTATTTTATTCGCATTTGAATTTTAAAGCATGTTTTTAGAATGTTTGAAATAACATATTACCAGTTTTCTATTTAATGAGGTAGAAAACGAACGAAGTTTTTATCTGATAATTGATGAAAAAAACAGAATTTTAAATGAGATTTTTAAGCATTAAATTGTTTTTATCATATAATTGATATGTTATAAATAATAAAATTTCTAAAAATACTTTAAAGTATTTTAAATACAGCTGGGTCTGTTTTTGTGCGGATTATTTTAATGCGATTTTGAAGTTATGTGGTTCATATTTATTTTTAATATCTTTTTATGCAAATTTTTTTTAAGAATTCATTTAAGCGGTTTTTTAATTTAACGAAAAGCTCTTCAGTTTTATGAACAAATGAAGGAATCAGAGCCATTTATTTCCGCTTCTCAAACTGATAAGGAATTTTCGGCTAGCGAAGGATGGTTATTGCCTTTAGTGTCAATGATATTATTGCAATAAGTAAAGATACCGTAGAAAAATTAGAAAAAGATAATGAAACAGAAGTAGAACCTGTTCCCTTCATTGCAAAAATGATTTGAGAAGGTCTTCAAGTTTGTAATCAATTGGAAAATCATTTTCTTGTTAATGATAGAATTCTGAATGAGCATTTAAATTCCAACGACAGCTTAATAATTGTATGTCTGAATATCACGAGCTTCATAAACAATTAGTAAAATCATCGTTTCAAACTTTAATCACCGATTCTTACATTGTCGCCAAAAAAATTAACACAGAACGAGACAGAAGTCGGCGCTAATTCTGCTAATTCTGTTTGTGTTTCCTCTAGTGACGAATCTGATTTTACACCAGTTCACAAACGAACCCGCATATTTTCAAATAGCATATTTTCAAATATGTATGAAAAAATGTAAAATAAATTACACATATGTACATATTGCTTTGAATGAAATTAAATAGTTAATAAAAAAGTAAAGTGAAAAAGCTATGTTTTGTATCAATTTTATTCAGATATTTGAAATTTTTTTTACACACTATTTCCTGATTTTTTATGCAAATTTTAGAGTAATTTCACGTTATTGCTTTGGTTTTATGCGGTTTTTGAAAATTAAGGAACGTATCCCTAATTTTTCAATGTAAGTTAAGTCTTCTTTTGTGCGATTTTTTTTAATGCGATTTTCTGCGGAACGTATCTACCGCATAAAAATAGACCCAGGTGTACTTTGTTAGAATTTTTTTTTATTAAATAACCATCAACAAAAATATTTTTTTACACATGTAATATATATATATATATATATATATATATATCAAGAGAGAAAGAGTAGAATTTATGTAAAGATATAGTTTTAAATGAAGTGTATATTTGTAATAATGAAAAGTAAACACTAGGTCATTGAATTTATTGAAAGTTAATTGAGTAAGTATTTTGATTCATATAAATACAGAAATTTACATATATTTTTATGTGTATGTTAAGAAAAACTTGAATAATTTTTTGTAATTCATATTTACTTTTATTTTTAAAATTATTCACTTTTATTCAAATAAAGTTATTAGAGAATTAAAAAATGAGAAGTAAATAAATAAGATTATTAAATATATAAAATTAATAATAGATAATTAAATAAGATTTTCTAGACGAATATTTGCGATAAAAATTGTTAGTATTTTTAATTGACATCTAAGCAAATATTTGTGACATTAAAATATATAATTTTTAAATGTAACTAGAACAGAAGTGTTTTTTAATAAATATATTAATATAATTTTTATATTGTAAGTAAAACAATTTAAAAATTATTTGAATAGAATTCCATTTATATTCCAGTCATATTAGAATACTTATGGGTATTATTCTATATTTTATTTTATGTTTATATTTAAAAAAAACTTGAAAAAATGATTCTCAAAAGACAGATATTTAAAATATTTTTCAGTAGTATTAAACAAATATGTTTAAAAGTGGTTTTCAGTTTCCTTTATTTTTCCAATTAAAATTTCGGAGATATTTTTAATTATTTTTTAATTTTTGTATTTTATTATTATTGTATTTTATTTTATATATATATATATATATATATATATATATATATATATATATATATATTAAAAGAATAAGAGCGCCATTAAGATGTTTTTAGATAAAAATACAATCAATCTTCGTCAGATTAACTGGCATAGTATGTGGGTTTAGACATTGATTATAATGAGGTCGATAAAGACAAATTATGACCTTTTATTTATCTTATATAGATATACGTGTGTGTGTATATAATATAATATTTCTATGAAATAATAAAATATACGAAATAAAAATGTTAAATAAAGCAATTAGCTAGTAAAGAGAATATCCTTCATAATTTTATTTTATATTGTTGATTATTTTCGTTATTTAAGAATAAAATCATTTTTTAATACAATTGAATATTATAAACTATTTTTGTTAAAAATGTCAATGATATGAAAGTGGATAATTTTTCAAGTTATGAATTTAATGTTTGTCATCCTTTTGTATTGAAGTAAACAACGCTTCTATCTGAAACAAACATACATACGATTGTAAGTGCATAACATCTTTTATAAATCACAATCCATATTTCAAAATAAACGAGAATAAAAGTTACACCCATGTCGAACCGTCTTCAAGTCGTTGAGAGCGTATGAACGCGGTCAGATATACATTGTTCGGTTCGTGTGTGTACATTTTTATTCTCTGCGGGCGGAGTTGGTCACCTTCTAGATTAAAGTATTATCAGAACGAAGACATAGCATCCCCTGTCGCATAGATGTCTGTTCATCTCTCTGCATCACGTACTTTCCTACCGCACATATCGTTTTAACCATACATACCTTCACCAGTGGCAACATCTTATTGCTGCTGTGCTGCAGCATTGGGTCCGCACACGTTTATGATACTGCAGACGAGTAAAATAATTCACAGTGAATCAGTATTATATCTGTATATACGGCGCTTTTTTACTCTGAATATACAACATGCGTAAATGTAACACTGTTGTTTATAACCGTTTTATATTATTTTTATACATATTTTGACTAGATTTATTACTGCGTTAACGATAAATAAAACAGAAGAGATTTATCTATTATATTGTGAAGTGTATCGTAAAAATGGCACTTTTTTAATAAAATTGTTCAATTACTAGAAAATCCTTTTCTGTTTCCCATTCTCTCTCTCTATATATATATCATTTTGAAATGAAAATTTCTTAAAAAATATTCTTTTGATTAACTTTTTTATCTTCATTTTGATCTTAGAATAATTTCTGTTGATATATTGTACAAAATGTAGTATTATGTTGACAATTTCTTATTTTATATTTATTAATAAAATAAATAGAGATATTGATTATTAATAAGAAGTAATATATAATAAAAATATTTGTTAATAATTTCTGATTTTTTAAAAATAGTTCAAAAATCAGTTAAATATTACATAGCAATATTAACATTATTATCAAGGCTAGCCACATAATAAAGCTGTAATACCAAGAGTCCAATTCCGTTTGAACCTTTTTTTGTGGTGAGAAAGCTTATGCATTCGCATAAGTTATCCCGTGCATTGTCCCTTCATTGTTATTCACAATATTAATCATATAAAGCGTCAAGTGCATTCATGGATATCATTCCAATGGATATCGTTCGACTGTACGTGATTTTTATTTTTTTATGAATTTTATTTAATAGGTGGTTGTTTAAATTCAGCTTTTAATAGTTTGTTTTTAAAAGTAGAATTAATTCCTATTTTTATAATAACAAATAAAAAAAAACAATTAAATGAATTGTATAGTTTTAAAATTAAATCATTTGATTTTATGGAAATTGTATGTTTGTGTTTGAATTAAATTTTAGAATAAATGTAATACACTTTTCCAAATTTGTATATTTGAGTTTAATTATGTTTGGGTTTAATGTTAAAATGATATTATTTAAATTGTATTTATATGAATATATGTATTTGTTTATAATAAAAAAAATATTATTAAAAATGTATTGTCAAATTTACTTTCTTGTAAATATTCATATAAAATTCTAATAATAATTCCATGTTTCTTGTTTCAAAACTAGATACTTTATGATATATGTTTCATTGAAAATTGTTATTAGAAATAAATTTCAATAAATTACCTTACTTAATACATTAAATGAAGTGCTTTTACAAATTGTATAATAAAATGAAATCATTTCTCAGCAAGTTTTCCAATATGTTTTACATCAAATATCGCATGAAAATGTATTATTATCATAAAATTTCATCTTTACTATGTCGTTATCATAAATTATAATTGTTGCACTTTTTAAGTACTCTAAAGCACGAATTTGTACAAGTATTTTAGCAAATTGTACAATTTAAAATCGTATGTACGTGCAAAGGTTTAATTTATTAAAATTGTAAATCAATGTCTGAGTTAATATTCGATTGGTAGTTAATATCGTAGAAATAAAGTTCGCGTTTTTTTATGTGATTTGTATTATTTTATCGTGATTGGTGAATGTGTTCTTTGGTTTTTAAATCGTAATTAATTATTCCTCATTAATAATAGTTTTAATTTTTTGAAAATGTCAATAAAAATGTGTTGAGAAATATAGCTCATAATTATAATCTAAAGTTCAGAACTTACATATATATATATATATATATATATATATATATATATATATATATATATATATATATATATATATATATAAGACAGAAAAATGGCACATTGGAATGGAAAATAATATTTTTAGTTTGATTAATTATCGTTCTGTATGAGCTCTCTAATTTTATGTATTTAATTTCTTAAAGTAAATAATCAAATTATTTAATTTATATTAATATTTTTATAAAAAGATTAATCATGTATTTTATATCTGCGATTAAAAATGAATTTTGACTGAATTTATTTTATTTAATTGATTATATTTATTGTAAATTAATATCTAATATATTTATATTTTAAAAATAATTATTTTTTTCAATGTTTAAGATATATTTTTTTTATAGTTTACTTAAATAATTTTTTAGGTAGCTAAACTTTTTTGTTGGGTGGATAAAGTTATTTTATTTATAATATATTATCAACTAATAAATTGTTATAGTATGGATGATATATATATATATATATATATATATATATATATATATATAAATATATTTATTAACTATTCTTCAAATTTTTATCTATTAAAAATGTTACTTATATTTCATTCTTATAATTCTTATAATAATAATAAATTATTTTTTAGAACATTATTTGTTTTGAAAAAGTAAATTTGCATATAAAATTAAATAATGTTTCCTAAATACTGTAAATAAATGTAATTTTTGGAAAATTTAATTTCTAATTATTATCTTTTATTTGAAATATGATAACTATTAATTTTTGCATAAAAAAGAAATTAATAATATGGCCAGAACGATTAAAATGTAAATATCCATGGAGTTACATTTTGACGTTTACTGTTAATTAAAAGATAGTTTATAAATTGATATTTTTGTTAATATTAAAAAAAATATAAGTAATACTAAAGGTAGAATAATGACTTTAACTAGTTAACATATATTTCAATTTAAAATATATTAATATTTTAATGACATTTTAAGAGTATATTTATTTTATAAATGTTTATTTTATAATTTATTTAGTAATGTAAATAACATACTTTTATGTTTACAAAAAATACATGTAGAATTGTATACTGATTCCTAGTACGTTGTAAAAGCTATTTTCTGTCTACATTGCTTGCGGTTCTCAATTTCGCTTCGCTTTTATACTCATCCGTTCTTATCGGTTCACAAAGTGCATTTACATATTTTCGTATAGTGTATTTTGATTTGCTTCTACGACACATGCAACATTTCCTCATGGAATAAAACATTCGTGTTTTTGTTGGATGTAGTGAAATATTGAAGTAAGTTGTAACAAACGTTACGATATTGCAATGTATCATATCTACATCTGTGTCCATTTGAATGTAGAGACATTTAGTTACATGCCTTGAAAAGGACATCTGGAACGTTCGAACGTACGTTACGTTCATATGCTAACAAAACTGACATACGATATCTGCAAACAAATTACTAAGTGTTAAAATGTCGCAGCGATGGAATTGTTCGTTGAAGCGTATCGACGAGAACAAGTGTTTTCGTTCCATGTAACTTATTGGAGTGTCATGCACTTTATTTGTTTGTATATGTTATATAAAGATTGGGGATTAGCTGGATCTAATGCTATTGTCTAATCCTGTCATTACACAGCTGTGACATTTTATATATATATATATATATATATATATATATATATATATATATAAGTGTGTGTTATTTATATCAATGTTGATAACATATATTTTATTAAGAATATTTTTATATTTATAAAATGAAATTAGTTACTGAATTTTGATAACAAATAAAAAGTTAATGTCTATAAATAAAAATATATCTATTTTTATAATAAAAAGGCTCTGACGATGATAAAATTGCTATCGAAATGTGCACTAGCCGATTATTGTTATAAAAAAGTGAACAATAAGTGACTATTTAACATTTCATAACTATTGTGGTGTTGGGGATAAAAATTCATTTGTGTTAAAAATATATCTATTTAATTTAATTTTTTGTATAAATCAAATAGTGGTTAGATGAAAATTATATAGAATAGAATATGTTAACAAAAATTAATAATTATAAAAATATAAGAAATCATAGATTATAAGAAAATCAGAAAAACTATTATTTTTTTTTATTTTTTTTGAAGTTTTGAAAGGGGAAAATGTTTTATTAATCTTAAATGATATTATCTGTCGTTCTGATCATAATTTTGTAGATAGATTAAGATCAGTTGTTCATATATATAACTTTTAATACTTAACTTTGATCATCCACAGTTATATTGAATTTTTTTAAAGTGTTTTAACTTAAAAGGCCTAATTTTTTATTTAGACTAAAATAAGCTAACAAAATGGTATAAATTTTACATTTTCCTTCTTTGTTTAATTCTTTGCCATCAACTATAATTTATCAGCATATTTTATTAATATTTAATCATTCAATTTTAAAACAATTTTATTTATTGCATCTATATTTTTGTTTGTTTATGAAAATCACTGTTGATGACAGTGTTTTTCATTATTTTTTTGGAAATTCAAGTTATTATTCTCATAATTTTTGTATAATTTAAATATTCTTATATATTGTATAGACTAATTTTTGCAAGCTTTTTTTTTTGAAAAAATGTTTTTGTTGTCAGATTCAAATTTGTGAGTTATACCAATCTATTGTTTATCCTTTATTCAAATTGTCATAAAATATAATATTCTTATCTTAATACTTCTGCTTTTAGTTTTATTATTTTTATTTTTTTTAGTTTTTAATTATTATTATTTTATATCTATTATATATAAATAAAATACTCTAGAAATATTTTATTAAATATCGGTATTAAAAAGTTTATTTTCAATTTTCTATTGAAATATTTGAATTATTACAAAACATCCACATACCTACCCACATGCATACATACATATATATATATATATATACATACATATATATACATATATATATATATATATATATATATATATATATATGTACATATATATATATATATATATATATATATGTGTGTGTTTGTAGTGTTAAATATAAAAAAATATAAAATAAATGAATTAAAAATAGATTAAGTTTAAAAATTTATAGAAAAATAAAACGATAAAGATAAAAATGATTTCACTGTGAAATTAATTGAAAAAATAAACGTTTTTCTAAACCTATTATTAAATTATTATGATGAACAAAAAATATTTCAATATTTCACAGCTATTTTAATACTATTAGTACAACGTGTTATAGTTATATTAACCGCATAATCTTCATTTGTATGGTAACTGTGTAACTCAATATCTTGTCGTTTTTCTTCAAGATCATTTCCTGCTAGTAGATCGTAGAAGTAGCATCTGGCAGGAAGTGTAATAATATGCAAGTCTACCTACCTTACCTTCAGAGAAAATATATGAAGCGTGGAAAGAAGGATATTATAAGTCACAAAAATCACAAACGGGTTTATAGTACCATCTGTTAGGGAGACTTTTAAGGAAAATTTATTGCTATTCACAAAAAAAATCATTTACGCTAAGACGTGTAAAATGTATGAACACTTCTAAAAATATTTGAACTCTTTTCCACGGATTCAGTTTTAGTTTATTTTTTTAATTATTTATGGAATCTTTGAATAGTTAATATTTATTATTTTAGATGTATATTTATATATTATTCATCAGTGAATTTAGTTTATAATTTTATACACTAATTATTTAACTTTAACAATATTGATGATCAATTTGTATAGACTAGATAAAATTTAGTGAAAAAGTTTCAACTGTAAATTACATATGAAAATACAATGGAAACAGGAGGAAAGTTAATAAAGAATAACTAATTATAATTAATACTTGTCAATTATTTTAAGTGTTTACAACAGAGAGGATGTTATTTTCATAATTATTCGCATTGTTATAACAGAATGTACACCAATTTACATCCTGTGGTTTGAAAGGCTGTTTAACAAATTTTCATTTATATTAATTATATCATTATCACACCATTTATTTCTGCCAATGTACATAAAATATTTACATATATAATTGAACATTTTATAGAGGTATTAAATGAAATGTACTACATGTAAATTAAATATTTGCATTTTTTCAAAGTAGTTTCTTAAATTTTTACTTCGATATTTGATATATATATAAATCAAATTTTCAATTATTACTTTAATATATAAATCAATATTTTATATTAAAGTTTTGAGGTTATTTGAATCATTTTTATATTCTTCTTTTATAATATTTTTATATGTAGTTCTTTTTTTATCAAAATTTCAATTTTCTACAATTTTTTTATTAAGAAATTTAGATAAAATGAATATATTTGTTAAATATATATAAAAATTATCACAATTTTAGAATTGCTGAAGATTATTTATTATTAACATTTTTCTGCCATGTGAGTATATATGCCCAACTCTGATTTTTCTTTTCATATTAATTAATAATTTTGATATTAAATATAACGCTGTTAAAAAATATTTCATAAAATCGTATATAAAATAGTTGTTTTATCGTCGGTCGATTGCAATCTTCGTAGCCAAATGATTTCTTTTTAGATGTCCTTTTTCTCAAGATTTATATATTATGACTTTATTATTTTATTTTACGATTATATATATATATATATATATATATATATATTATTTGTACATGAATGAATGCCCATATACATATATGTTGTGATGAATATGAAATAGATATGCATAGATATACAATACAATAGTAAACAAAATATATTATCAAATAATATATTTACATTTAAAAATAAGAAAAAAATATCATAATGAAAGAGTAGGCAATATTTATTGTACCGTTTATATATGGAATTTGTGCTTAGAACATTTTCTATTCATATGAGAAAGCTGTCACAAAGCTCAGCACAACATATCAGATTGAAAAATAAGATAAGTTGAATACGTGTTAGAACAGACATGATTGATGAGGTTTATGGTATGTATATAAATTGATAGATGCTGGTAACTATTACATTTATTTTGGTGTGTTTTTGTTACTGAAATATAAAAAAGATCTTGATTTTGTATTCGGGATGAATTTTCACATATATATATATATATATATATATATATATATATATATATATATAGTGTGTATATATTTACAAAAAAATATTTTGTGGTTTACGTTTTGCTGAATATATTTATTATTGGTTTTATATTTAGTTTGATTTATTTTTTTATAATATATATATATATATAAAATAAATAAAATATTTTCTTGGAAAAAGCCTATATTTTATCTTTAGTAAATTTCCGTTTTTCATAGAAATCTCTCTTATGTATAATATTTTTTTTTTTTGAAACTGATAAAAGTGATTTTTCGTATTTATATGAGATGTATTTTGGGATGCGTTGGATGTACGTTGTTGTCTGAAATTCGTAATCGTAATGCGTACTGAACCTAAATTTGATTTAGTACAATTTGATAATCACTGAACGTATCTACCGTCGTTACAAGACACCCGGTAGATGATGGACATCAAACCCGAAATTAGAGAAAATTGAATTAATGTTCAGTGAACGTTGAGATTGAACTTTAACTTACAAAGTGGAACGGCAATGTGCTGATCCTTAACCTTTGCCCTGACATAGGAATTGCTATTATGTTGAAGTTTTGCATCTAAATTTATGCTATTGATTTAAAGAAATATTTTATTGCAATAACAGATGTGCTTGTAAAATTGTTCGATTTTACATTCATTGATTAATTATTTCGAAATTCGTATATATGTATGGAAATTAATATTTTTAAAAAAAATTAAAAAAACTCATTTTTCGTTCAGTATAATATCTTTTTAAAAGGTTTTTATGATACGTTATATTTCAAGCTAAAATATAAGTAGTTTGATACAAACTCTTGAATAATTTATTGGTACAAGTGGGCCCGACGATACTGATAGCGTACTCTTTTAACAGTTTCGGTATCTTGCTGTAAATTTGTGGAAAACATCTAATAGAAATTTATTTGACAGAATGCAATACTTACCGAACAGAAATTGACGAGAAAAAGTAAAAAAATTCCCTCGTAAAAACTTTTACTTCATATCAGCAATATCTTTATCGAAATATCAAAATTCATAGAATTCAATTTTTATTTAAAAAATATTTTATATATTTCTATTCTATATTAGATAAACGTACTCATTAAAAGTGAATGCTGTTTTTTTTAATATGAATTATTGTTAGATTTAATTTTCTTTTCTTTATTTCAATATATATATTTATGAAATTAATTTATTCATTGACATGAATTAACAGTAAAAAAATTAAAAATCATTGCTGTATCAAATAATTTAATGAAAAATTAAAGTGAAATTTCAATTAAAAAAATATAAATGTTATAAATTGAGTTATTTTTGGTAATTATTACTTTTTACAATTAATCAGTAAAATTAAAATTTTCTCAAATAATTTTTTGTAAGTTGTTTTTTAAATTGAAATATTTTTTAAATATTTATTTATTATTTGTATTTTAATCTTTCATATTATTACTCTTATTTTTAGCAAACTTCAGTTTCTAGATTAGCTTTTTAAAATTTATTTATTAATTTTTGTTGGTTTTTACTATAAGTACATATTTATTTATTTTTTTGTTTAATTTATAAATACCTAATTTAAAAACGTTTTAAAAATATCTTTAAAATTTTTTTAAATTCAAATATGCATTTTCTATACAAAATATTTAACTTATTGAATTTTAAAATATTTACAGAACTTTAGACAATATAAAAAGTAAAAGGATATATATATATATATATATATATAAGATGTTTAAAAAGAAAGAAGAGTGAGAATAGAATAATTAAGAGATTAAACAAGATTAAAAGACAGAAATAAAAAATTAAACTAAAATTGGATGACGTATATAACAGGATGATAATTAAAATATAAAAGAGATATTATTGATTGAAATAAAAATTTGGAAAAATGATTAACATTTCACACATATTGAAAATATGTAAAAAAATTTTACAGTATTAATATTTAATATAAAATAAGTTGTAATTTTTGTGATTTATTTAACGTTATACATTGACAGACAGTTTAGTTTACAAGAGAAGAGAATATTCTTATTTTAATAAAAATATGAGAAATATGCTTTGAAAAAAAATATGGAATTCATTTATTATTTTTTAATTTCCATACAATATTATTTAATTGTATTATTGGCTTGTTAAAAAAAAGTAGAGATGTAAAAGAAGTTTTATATCACTTTTACTTTCTAAAAAACGGACGCACAATACATTTCTTAGTTATTTTAAATTCGGTAGGATGAATATAAAATTTTCATCAAGAAAGAAAAGTTACAAAACTTGAATATATAAGAACATGTACGTAACTCATCCAGTGAAGTGCCTGGATGGGTATATAGGCCTTTGGCGGCGTCGACAACCATCGCAGCGACTATAATTTTACGAATTAAATTTTCAAACGATGCCCGTTGCTTTCGTTGTTCTTGTTCCTTCGTCAGCAGTAAAACTTTACCTGTATAAAAATAGATTGCAGTGCGGCTGTAACATTCCTTCCAACTTGGGAATATTTAATGCAGTTTCTTTAGTACAAACTGGAGAGAAATTCGTGATGTCCGCTTATACTGAAAGTAGCTAGAAAGGAAATCGGATGACTTTCAGAGTATTTGGTATTCAGATTAGAGATGCGTATGTATAAACATGAATATCAAATATCAAACGTTTTGTTTGTAGCGCATCAAACTTTCAAATTATAGTATAATATTAGTTTTTTTTTCTATATACATAAAATAAAAGTGTGTACCTTGAATTAATTTTTAATACAATTTGTCAATGGCTATATATACAAAAGTATAAATCAATATATTTGAATAAAAATCAATTTTATTATTAGTAAATAGTATTTTTTATATAAATTAATTTTCATTACTAGAAAAAATAATTTTTATTGTCGAAAATTGATTTTTACTTATTTTATAATTTTGTTTAAATTTTAAAAATTAGATACAAAAATAATTTATTACTGACAGATTTTGATTCAAAAAATATATATCTTTTCTTATTATATATTTTTTAATTAAAATTTCAATATTTGTTATAGGAAAAACTAATTTTTGATTAAAGTATTTCCTGATAAGCTAAATCAGTGTTCTGTAAATGTAATTCGTTTTGCATTCGTAATTATAATTTTATTTATGGATGTGCGTTATTTGATAGCCTATCTGTGATTTTAAATGAAAAAAGTTCAGAATCTGTGTGAAGTTGTTATTTTTTTTTTTCGGAGATAAAAATTAAAAATTCATTTAATTTGTACTAGAAATTGATATTGATAAAGACTAACCAATAAAATGTATGTTAATTTTCTATTAAAATTAAAATTCATTATTAAAAATATAATTTTGGTAGCTGAAAATCAATTTTTAATATTTGTAAATTTAAAAAATATCGAATTTCCAATTAATACAATATATTTTTATTTTTTATAAACTTTTGATAGAAATGTGTGTAAGTTAAATAAACATATTTTGTTTATACAACATTTTTTTTATTAAAAGAAAAAATTAAAAATTAGATATTAATAGATGTAGTAAGTAACCTACCAATAAAGTATAGTTATTAACGAATAAAAATAATTGTGTTCAGTGTACGTAAAATTAATATACCTAATTAAATGAAATAAATTTTGCTTCTTTAAAAAATTATATATATATATATATATATATATAGTTTTGATTATTAATATATAATTCTAATCGCATAATAATGAGTTCCGCATTGAAAATATAAAAAATTAAAACTTGTTTGAATATCTCTATATTGATTATTTGTGCTAGTATATATACTTAAACTTGTATGTATATATTCTTTTATATATATATATATATATATATATATATATATATATGAATAAAGGTTACATACATGTATGTAGTACAAGAACATTGCGTATATGTTAATAATAAATATTTATATCCTACTTTAGACATCTGAGATAATACGTGAACAGTTTTTTGAAAAGCAGTAAGAACAAATTTTTCAAATGTGCTCACATCAACAACGTAAAATCATGTAGGTATTTCTCTTGAGAATATAACTTTTTCAACAACATTCCTTTTTTATCTTTTCTTAGCTAGCTTCAATTTCTTCAGTGAGTAATCGCAATCGATTCTTCTGAGTCATCAGTGAAGCTTTTTTCTCCCTTTTTTATATCTGTTCTCAAAGTATGATTTCCTTGTCACGATAGCACTATTATTTATCTGAGTCTCTAAGGTCATACGATAAGAAATTTCGATGATGACCCCAGATAAAACGCCTATAATATTGTAAAACATTGGTTCAAAACTTACTAAAAGTACTTGAGAACTGCCATTTATTTAAATGTTATACATTTTTAAATTTATTTCGAATCAATAAAACATTATATTGCTGAATACAAAAAAGTATGTCTTTTGAAATAAATGACTTTTTTTGAACAGAAGCGTATAAAATATATAAAAGAACTAATTTAAAAATAAACATAGTTTCATTTCTACATAGAAGTTGAAATTTTAACGAGAACTAATGACATTACTTTAATTAGTAGAATTAAAAAATGAAGATGTAATTCGTTTTCTACTTGCAGTATTCAAAGGAATGAAAGAGTGAGAGAGATTTATACTTTTATCCATTTTATGTGTTGTGTATTTGATGTTGAACTGTGACTTATTAATGCTTGTACTAATTATTTAAATAGAAATGCAATGCAGTTAGCAAAGATTAATGAGATTTTCTCACTTACTTAAGCAGTACAAAAAAATAAAAAAAAAATAGAAAAATTGTCGTAATTTATTTATCAAGTTAAAAATTCATTTTTATCCAAATAAATAATTAAAGTATACTGAAAATTATAAAAAGCAGTAAAAAGAAAATTAATCTTGTTTTATGAATTTTGTTTAAAATTAAAAAATAATGCTTAAATTTTATCTAATAAAACCATATATTTTTTTTAAAAATTATTTTTAAATTTATAGTACATTTGAATAAACTACATTTTAAAATAATACATCCTAATTTCAGAATTTTGAAATTTTATTACAGAAAATTATATTTTTTTCTTTATATTTCTTTGAATTCAAGATGAATTGTATTGTATTTTTTAATTATTTAATTTAATACAATGAATGATTGTTTGAACTTTATTACAGTTACTTTTTTTAGATATTTTTAAAAATATATTTATTTTTCTAGTTTTCGGATATGATAGTTTAACGATATTTTTTTATACTTATGATCCAGAATTAATTTATTTTTAATATTTTATTATTTCATATTTCTAATATCATTTCATATTCTTTTTATTATTGTATATTTCTTTATCAAAATGTAAAAATAGAAAAAGATATTTTTCTTGTTAGAATATAATATTTCCTTTAAATGTTCATCATGAAATTTTGTAAAATATTTTTTGGTTAAGAAAAATGTAAATTAATTCAAGAAACGTTTTTGAAGTTAAATATAGCAAATTTTTGATTAAAAAAATGACGAATGGTTGCATAAAAAGGAATTTGCCCTAATTAAAATTTATAATTTGTCCCAAAATGCAATTTTATTCATTTATTCATCTTTTTCAAAAATGATCTTTGATTTTATATAGATAACCAATTTTTGAAAATATTATTTTTATGAAGTTTTATTTACTATTATCGTTTTTCTGGGAGCCAAAAATAAAAATTTAAAGTTTTCAACAAGTTAATGTTTTTTACTAGAATTTCAAAGATTTAGTATTACATTGTCATTTTTTTTAGTAAGGTGAACATTTTATATCTGTAATGAAAATTATTATACTCAAAAGAAAATTTTTGGTCATTTTGTATTTTTGAAAGATTGTAATTATTATAATGAAGTTTTTAATTGAAAAGTTATTAAAATTGTTCTCATAGATATTAAATATAAATTAATTTAGCATTTTTTGGAACAGATTTCAAGGAAATTCTTTCATTCAAAAATGGAAAATATTGATTTATGAGTTAAAAGAATTTTATTTACTTATAATCCCTTTCATTTAATAAAATATATTTTTTATATAAATAATATGATCAGTTTAATATATAAATTTAAAAAATATTCTCTAATTTCACATATTTAAAAATTTATTAATAACTGCACTTGTGAAAGAAAATTTACCAACAAATACGATGCAGGTATTTAATGCGGTAATTTTGTATATATACTAGTATATATATTCATGTATATGTAAGTAAACAGCCTCATATTCTTATCATAAATATAAATTGTTAAATATAATTAAAAATATTATTATTTAAATGAAAGCTATTATAAAGATAAAAAAGCACAAGTATAAATATATGGAATCTGTTTATAAAATGACAAAAAATATGTTTATAGTGAAAGTAAGTGTCAAGTAAACGTGATGATTTTATATGTATATATATATATATATATACATATATATATATATATATATATATATATATATATATTGTAAGCTATTAGAGAATGTTAATAGCGATGTGCTATTTTTAAAAAATATATAAATTTTGTGTAAATTTTAAAATAAACATAAATCATTTTTACTTGTGAAAATACAGTTTTACATGTTTTAAATTAAGCAATATTCTTTTTTCTTAGATTATTTATACAAATGTTATTAAAGTAAACAAAAAGTTAAACTTAGACTATTATAACAAGATGTCTAAGGAGTCGTATAAAAATAACTTGTTACAATATAAGCAGCTGTTATTTATAAAATACTTTATTATTAATAACGTCGTGTTTTAAGGCTTTTCCGTGTTTTGTAATGGTTTAATTCTAGAAACAGTTATTAAATGTATTTGTAAAACAGTAATTAAATTGTATATTAAGCTTTCTTGAGTTTAATCGATAAAACAATCATACAACATATATTAAAAATTGTTATATGCTACAGTTCATTTTTCAATAAACACAATTTTCTGATTTATACGTTTTTAGATTAATATAAAAAGATAGTATATTTCATGTCAAGCAAAGAAATATTGTCTGTTAAATAAAATACTTTACGATTTTCTTTCCTAAGCTCGAACAACTTTTACATATGCTGCTTTGATCTAAAGATATATTGAGAATCATTTAAAAGGTCACAGGTTCATCGAGAATACGACGGATTTTATCTTTGCAATATATATTGCAGATGTCTGATATTACAGACTTCATGTTTCACGCTTTTCTGGTTTTCAAGTATAGCTAGGTGGAATGCGGCAAGAATGAATATGCAATCTCATCTTTTCATAATTTATTTACAAGAGATTACGTTTTGGTGATTTATTTCTATGTTTTATTTATGTTTGAAAACACGACGTGCTGGACTATTGTAATGAATGGAATGAAATTAATTTCGGAAATTTGAACATAACTTTGTAAATTATTTTTGTTGCTACTGTCGCATGTTTATGTTTAATTGTGTTTAAATTTTGTATTATAAATATGAAAGTAAAATGATTGAAAGTTAAAGTTAAGAAAAAATATTTTTAACTGTATTATTTTAGTAATATGTATTGAAAAAAGTTTATCAATTTAGAGAATTTTGGATTATAAAAATTAAATGTTTAAATATATTTAAAGACTGATTTAAACGATTTTAACAAAATAAAAAAATATTTTATAATACAAATTATTTTTTAAATTACCTACTCTTAATAAATATGAAAAATAAAGTTAATATAACATAAAATATTCTAAAAGAAAATGGTTACTGTGATTGTAAATTAGTTTATAAGAAAATAAACAGATGTCACAGGTTATATAGTATATTTTACAAAATGAAAGTTTATATTTAATAAAAATAGAACATTTTTAATAAATATGAGAATTACTGAGTTGACAATGAAAAATATTAAATTTTATTTGTAATAAAATTATTTAATATATATATATATATATATATATATATTTATAAATATATATATATATATATATATATATATATATATAATATATATATATATATATATATATATATATATTGTTGAAATGATGTGATACAACTTGCAGCACTTAAAATATACTTTTGTTAGATATTTTTCATCGCAATTTTGAACATTTGTAAACATTTTTATATTAGGGAGTACAGGAAACAAGTGCCTCCATAAAAACGTTATTTGTTAAAATTTCAACTTTTAAGAGTATGAAAGTATGAGTCGAGATATATAACATGTAGATAAAAATAACTTGAAGCTAAACGAAATTGTATAAGGGCAACTTTTAATCATTATAAACAACCCCTAAGGTGCGCTATATTCACGATGATATAATTTTTAATTAAGTAAGCTTACTATTTTGCGAGCTATATGTTTAAATTGTAGTATATTTTGAAAAGTTTATTATTTAACAGATAAACGCTAGAATGAAGTAGGCGAAATGTAAAGTGAAAAGTTACTTTGTTTGTTCCATTATAATACATATTCGTTTGTTATGTATATACTTATTTCCTTCTCTATTTTCCTCTCTCTCTCTCTCTCATATATATATATATATATATATATATATATATATATATATATATATATATGCAGATACTTACAAGTTTTTAGTAAAGAATATTTTTTTGTATTTAAATAAAAATGTTAATTAAATTATGTAGTAACTAAAAATATTTTAATTTATTTTATTATAAGGCAAAATATGTATTTATATAGTATATATATATATATATATATATATATATATATATATATATATATATATATAAACAGCTGGGTCTGTTTTTGTGCGGATTATTTTAATGCCATTTTGAAGTTATGTGATTCATATTTCTTCTTAATATCTTTTTACGCGAATTTTTTAATGCCATTTTGAAGTTCTGCGATTGATATTTTTTCTTAGTATCTTTTTATATGATTTTTTTAACAGTTCCTTTAAGCGGTTATTTAATTAAACGAAAAGTTCTTCAGTTTTATGAACAAATGAAGGAATCAATGCCATTTATTTCCGTTTCTCAAACTGATAAGGAATTTTCGGCTAGCAAAGGATGGTTAACCAGGTTTTTAAAAAGAAATGCACTTCATAACGTGAAGATTACGGGTGCGATTGCATCGGCAGATGAAGAAGCTGCCAAATTTTTTTAAACAATATTTTAAACGCAGTTTTCAATTTATATTGGATAAACTAGAAAATGAGTCAAACAGTAACTGACGTTTGGAAAAAAATTTCTATCTTTGACTGTATAAATCATGTTGCATTTGCTGTTACTCAAATAAAACAACACACATTAAATACCTTTTGGAAAAAGGCTTGGACTACATGTCTTGAAAACAGTGCAGCTATGCACTTTATTTTTTATTTTCTTATTTTTATTCTAAATAATGCAGATATTATTGCGATGATAATTAAAATATGTATGAAAAAGTTTAAAATAAATTACACATATGTACATATTGTTTTGAATAAAATTAAATAGTTAATTAAAAAATAAAGTAAAAAACTTTGTTTTATGTAAATTTTTTGCAGATATTTGAAAAAAATGTTTTAAGCATTCTTTATTTCTTAATTTTTTATGCCAGTTTTAGAGTAATTTCACTCTGTAGCTTTGGTTTTATGCGGTTTTTGAAAATTACCGAACGTATCCCTAATTTTTCAATGTAAGTTTAATCTTTTTTGTGCACTTTTTTTAATGCGGTTTTCTACGGAACGTATCTATCGCATAAAAACAGACTCAGGTATATATATATATATATATATATATATATATATATAATTAAATTATCAGCCCCTCTCAATTCACTGTTGGATGAAGATCTCTTTCAAAACCTTTCACCTCCATAGATTCAATGCTTTCTTTTCCATATGGTTGGCAAATATCTCCCTTCCGCCTTCTGGTCTTTTGAATTTCGCAGCTATGTACAAAAAAAAGCGGAAGGGAGATACTTGCAATATATATATATATATATATATATATATATATATATATATATATATTTATATATATATACATACATACACACATACAGTATATCTGAGTAAATGCAATATTAATGTTTATAATTTTTTAAAAATTTAAATTTTATAAAAAATATATGAATTATTTTTTTTTCTTCGAAAGAAGTATTTTTTTATTTATTATCTGATTGATATCTTAAAATAAGAAATAACGAAGGAAGAACGTTATTCCCAACAACTTTTTAGAAAAGAAGTAAAAATAAAGCCATTTTATTTACAACTTTGATTACATCGTTATATCAAGTTTAATATTAAGTGATTTGAAATTTCTAATAAAATAAAATTTCTTTTAAGAGAAAAAACACTATTATTCGATTTCTATACCAAATTTTATTGCTTTCGCTGAAACACCGACACGTATATTCAGTGTTTCCTAATGTTATTCTTTTAAATTCAAACCATGTATATGGAGAAAATAAACGTTACTTTTATAGATGTAATTTTTTTTCCAGTGAATATTAGTTTAATACTTTACTTTTAAAAAATCTTTTTTTCTCTATGTGATAAAAACGTGTTTCGTTTTAATTGTATAATTGGTTTTCGAATTATAAAATTAAAATAACACTAATTGTATTATTTTGAAAAATTCAAAAGTACAGAACACTTATTAAAGTTTGGATGCATTTATATATATATATACACATATACACATACATTAATTCTGTTACAGCTTCGTAAAAGAACATCACGAATAATTTATCGTATAAAACATGTGTCGCTATTTATATTACTTTTGGGACCAAGCCAATTTCAGCCTGTTGCAACATGCTGTACACAAAATAATGAAATGTTTGCCCTAAAAGGGTTTCACGATTTATACGCTTACAAATGTTCAACTAGTTTATTGTTATCGTTGCCTTTTTGATATAAAAATGCTTTTATGTAGGGATTTTTCTTATTTTCCTTAAATAACAATGTATCAAGTGGTACTTGTTCACTTTATTCATTAATAAAAATAATATGATGTTTGTTCAACGCAACAGTTTTTTTATTGAAATTTTTATGAATTTTTTTGGTTTATAAAAATATTTGATACTATATTGTATTACATTTTGTTAAATGATCCATTTTGAATTGAAATTTATCAGTAAAATATATCCTAAAATGTTTATTGATTGTTTTCGAAGAAAATGAATCTGGTATTTATTTCCATTACTTTCTCTCGACCTTTTCTAAAAATATTGTATTTTATCAAGTTCCAATGTACTCTTACTTTCCGATAACAAATTGACAAGAGAGTGTAACAAAGTGGGATAATTTAATTATAGCTTTTAGCGATAACACTAAACGAAACGTTTACTTTGTAAAAAAGAAATAATTGTTGGAAAGAGATAGAAAATCATGAACTCATTTTCATAGTAGAGATTTCGTGTAATATAAGTCTAAATTTATATTATGAAACAAATCATGAACAGAGGTAAGTTCTTGGTAATTAAACAGATAGATTTACACTGTTTGCGGTAATATTTTGTGTGCCTATTAGGTATGCTATAAATTTTCTTTTCGTGAGAAGTCAATTTCTAGTATCACTGATAAATTATAAGATAGATGATATCATTGAGTTATAATTGTACGAGATAGTCGAAATAAAATATTCTATATAGGTAATGATTATTTTGTCATGTTTTTCTTTTTAATTTAGGTTTATTTTTAGGTTTATTAATAACTTATTTGAGAATTTAATTGAATTCATTTCAGTAAAATTATTTTTTGGAGTAAAATGTATTATTTTTTTATATCATTATTTCCTTTTTTAATACTTGTAATAAAAAAACTAACATTCATCATAATTCCGAATATATATATATATATATATATATATATATATAACTAATAATATATAAATTTTAATTATTAATTGATCTATTCTGTTTAACTAAATCGAACAAAAACTATTAAATTTGTAATTAGTCAGTCAGTTAACATTTATACATTTTATCATAAATAACAACTATCTTTTTAATAAATTAACTATTTCTTAATAATACAAAATTATTCAATATTTATCAATTATCTATTTTTTAAAATGATTATAAGCATTTTGGTTATCTTGTGTGATATTTTTTTAAAGATCTGATGATATTGTATTAAAATAAATTAATATAAAACTGAGTTGTTATTGATTATTGGATATTTTGTATCATTTTATGTTGTTGAAAAGTGAATCATTTATAACAAATCAATAATAGTGTCAAAGATTTATGACTTTTTCTAGAATGTATATAGAAATACTGCAATGTATGGATGTAATTAAATTTATGAATAAGTAGTTTTTTTTAATATTATTAGAATTTTATGTATTTATATATTTAGTATAGAGTAGCCCAAATTAGACTAACAAGTTTAGATATATATTTACTTGCTTAATATCATTTACTCTTTATTTCAATCTATTATCCTTCATTTCATTTGTGCCACTTTATGTTAAAAAATTAAATAATATTTTTTTTATATATATATTTTCTTTTTTTTATAATTATTAATAATTAATCAGATTATTAATTAATCAGATGTAATTGTATATTTGATATCATTTTTCAATGAAAAACGAAAAACATATCAATTATAAAATATTATTAAATTATTAGTAATGTTTCCATTAAAATAAAATTTTTACTAGAATTTTCATTGAATATAATAATAATTAAATAGTATTATTTAACAAGATTAAAGTTTATTTTTTTTAAAAAAATGTTTAACTTAAGCAAATCTACGTATAGTACGTGAAAATGAATTTTTTTTCAACAAATATTTCCCATGTTAAAGCAATTTTTAAAGAAATAAGAACAAAAGTAAATAATTTGTACATATAATTATTATGTCGTTTTTTTAATACACGCACACACACACACACACACACATATATATATATATATATATAATCAGCCCCTATTAGTCCATTAATTAATGAAAGTCTCTCCCAAAATTTTTCTCTCAGACGGATTCAATACCTTCCTCTTCTAAACCATTTCTTGATCTTCGATTCATATATCTATGGGTCTCTTCCTGGATCTTTTTATATTTATAGATTCCCAATTAATAATTTTCCTTGTTCACCAATGATTCATTCTTCTTGATAAAAGATCAGCGCATTGTTATTTTCACTTTTCACTTTTTCCATAACATCTGTAACTTTTATTTTCTTTCTAATCCATTCATTTCTCTTTTTATCTATTTGTGTTATTCTTAGCACACACACACACACACACACACACACACATATATATATATATATATATATATATATATATATGTATGTATGTTGACATTTTATAACAGAATTTATTAGTAAAAATAATATTGAAAATTTGTTATAATTGATTGGCTGTATTAAATAATTAATATTTTATTTAAGGTTACAATTAACAGGAAAATTATATGGATTTTAATATGGTTTTCGTATATATATATATATATATATATATATATATTAAATAAACAGACCAAAAATCCTTATGTAAGTATATTATATGATATTATGCGTAGTAAATACACTCAACGTATTATACAAATTAAAAATAGCAGTAGATTAACTACGTGATGTTTTTCACGTTGAGCTTTACTTTTTACCTTGACCTTGATAGTCCTTAACGGAAACAAGTCACGAGTATTGTAATATACATTTTGTAAAAGAATTTTGACCTAAGGAAATAAGATTTTGTTTTATAGGTCAGTAAACTTAATTTAATGCCATATAAATTCTCAAGTGTATTTGTAGAAATTATCAAAAATCTTTTCAATTTATTTTTTAATAAATTCAGTACAAATAATTACACAATACGCTTATTTCTTAGTAAATTATTAACGATCTATTAAACTAATGTCATTAATTCGATTCGTTATGGTTAATTAATTAAATGATTTGTAATAAAATCTAAGTATCATAGAGTTAGCTCCTACATTTTCCAAATTGATTTCATTGGAATTTTTTAATTATAGTATTAAGAACTACAATTTTAAACAATAACAAAAATATTGATTAAACTGGTATTAACATAATAAAATAATGATAAAAATATTAGTTTGTTTCTACATATTTTTAATAAAAAGTTTGTTTCGTTTATTTTTTATAACTGAGAGATAAAGGATGATTATATATATGTATATATAGGGTGGTCCAGAACTGAAGAGCTTAGACATATACTTACTATTCTTTAATCTGATTTAAACCTTTCTCTCTCTTTTTATTCTCTCTCTCTCTCATATATATATATATATATATATATATATATATATATATATATATATATATATATATATATATATATATGTATGTATGTATGTACTGGTGTGCGCGTATATTTTAAATAATTGTTAAAACGTACTGCATAATTTATTGAAACACATATTGTTTTTACAGAGAAAATGTTTGTAGTGTTTTTCAGTAAAAAATGTAATTTTAACACAGAAATTATTAAATAATTGTTTACTATTCCCAATTTCAGATTATTATTTCATTTCACTTATTTTCATAGTTAATTTATTTTTTGAAATATTAAAAATATTTTTTTATTTTAAACAAATTACAATGAAGAAATATAATAATAATTATTTTTTATGATAATATTGATTTTTATGAAAATAATAATTATACATTTCTATTCATTTTTTATGCACAAATAATTATTCTTCGTGACTAATAAATGATAAAATCAAATCAGTGAGAATTAACATTAAAAACGTAATAAATCGCGTTATAGATTGTAAGAAATTGCTCAATAAATAAGAAATAGATTATATTTAATTTCTGTTTGATATAAAAGGTAGATGTATGTTTACGAATGGAATAAATGAATAATAATACATTATTTTCGTGTTTTATGTTTTATTTAATATTGAAAAGTATTCCAATTTGAGAATTTGATAAAATGATATCAGGTAAAAATGATCAATTGAATTATTTGACAAATAAATGAAAATAATTATCAACGAGTAAAAAAACATTAAATTTTTAATATATGTATTTCAAGAGTTGTCCAATTAACATGTTTCATTTATGACACGATATTAATTTTTAGTTCGTTTTAATTAAGGTACAAACTGGAATTAATTAATAAAAGGTCACGTAATTATATAGTAATATTAAATCTGTAACATTTCTGAGGAAACTTAGTCGTCCATAAATCATATCAAGAATTCGTATAATTGGATCACAAAATGTGCATTATATACGAATGTCGATTTGAGCCGCTCCCATTAAATATCATTTAAGTGAATCTGACGTAATAAATTCACAGTCACCCCTACTGTGCACAGAACGAATTGCTTTTTGTACAATAGCGCATTTCCCCTGCATTTTCTCTCTGTGTCTGCAGTGGTGGTTCGTCAGAGTAAGTAATGAAGAGATCGTTACATTTGTAAAATTGTTGAAAGTGTAAAAGCGATATTTTTTGCCAGGAAGGTTTTTAGTTGCTCTGCGAGTCGTCTATATACTTGAAATGAAATTTTTACTTATTGGAATTTATGAAACTATATGAATTTCTTTTAGTATCATTTTATACGTTTCATTTTATGGAAAATTACAATTATATGTAAAATTATTTTTTTTAACAAAAAATAGTTTGTATATGTCTGTGTGTGTACGTTTATATTTATGAATGCGTATTAGTGTTTTTTCAACCCAATTAACATTTTTGAAATTGTATTAATTAACATATCAAAAATACATACATATATATTTATATTATTTTAGAAGTTCATATTAAAATATTTATTAAAACCTTACTAAAATTATACGAATTTTCTTGTTAATAAAGTACTATTCTAGAAGTGTTCTATGTAACAATACATTTTCTAATCATCGTTCCGTTTTTATTGTAGTATCACGTAGTTCATATAATAAATTTTGATGCTATCTTGTAGTTTTGTCTGTTGGGAATGTAATCTATTATTATTGTTATTCAGACTGAATTTCAGAAGGTACACACATTATAACTTTGTTTGAGGACGAAATTGAAGTTACCTAGTTTGAAGGCAGTTATTACATTCTGTATAATTTTTATTATTATTTTGTTTTGAATGAAATGATAATATTTTAATTGAATTTATTTTATAATTTAGTTTTTATTGAGCAATTAATCCAGTATAAAAATTTTATTTAAACGAAAATTAAGTTTTAATTGTTATTTTGAATATTTGAAACCTTTTGATAAATTTTGTTTTTAAGTTGTTCATATAAATCATTTAATTTTTGGATTTATATTTTCGTATTTAGAATATTTATTTATTAATTCACTCTATTAATTTTACAGTAATTGTTAAAATTGTGATAAAAAAATAACAAACAAGATTATGAGGATTAAATAAAAAAGTAATGTGACTTTTTTTACTAAATTAAAATGTATTATTCTCGTTGTTAATAATCTATAATAATTTATTAATTATTTTGTATCTAAAAATGTTAATAAAATTATTTTATCAATACAAATATATGTATGATTAATAGGTAAATTTCGAAATTTACATTTTACTGATAAGAAGAATAATAAATTAAACGTCCGTGTTTAGACAAGTTCGAGAAAAACACTCTAAACTGAAAACATTATCATGTGCTGCCACTGTTCATTTGCACCAAAGAGGTTTCTTGTAAAATAAGTCAAACAACCAACAAGAATCTAACAAGTGTGACGACGTCGCTTGTGTCTTTGCGAAAACAGAACGTGCCATGAATCCATGAGCTGGCGAACAGACGAGATAACAGGTTTGATTTTCTTCTCGCGAAACGTGATATCGTTTTTCGGTTTCGCCCATTCATTTGTTATATATTTTTTTGTAACATAATCATGGATCAGAGTACGTCAATTGTTTTTTTCTTCAGTTCTCTTTCTTCTGTAATTTATTTTTGGAATAAGTCATGGTCTCATTTCTTCAGCTTACTTTTTTATTAACTAAAGCACTGTTTTATTTGAAAATGGATATTACGTTTAAAAAAATTGTAACTTTTAGGAGTGGTTCTTGTTAAGGGAAATGAATATTTCTGCGAAAAGGATATTTAATTAATTATACTTTAGTTATAAATAAAGATATCATATTCAACATTATTAATTATTAAAAAAAAATATTTTCTTCAATATTTGTTTTTGGAAACCATTTAGAATAATTCTAAGAGAATTTTTTAAAGTTATAGATATTTTAATTTTTATAACTGTTAAAATTATTTGTAAATTACGTTTCTAATATCACAGTTATTAAGTTTTAGACTTTTGAAGATTATTTTTATCTCATAATAATTATTGGAAAATAAATAGACAAGTTTAAATTAGTTAATAAAGTGGTTTATAAATTATATGAATAATAAAAATAAAAATGTAGAAAAATTCGAACAAAATTATAAAAATAAGCTTTTTTATATCGCTGTCAAATTTATGATATTAGAAAATTGTAAGTACTTAGAAAATTCTTTTCATGAAAATATTTTTCTTTTGAGGAAAATAAATATTATTTTAATGTAAAAAACTTGAATTTTACAAAATATAAAAAAGGTTTCTGAAATTATTAGATAGAATAAACTACTAATTTATATATATATATATATATATATATATATATATATATATATATATATATATCATTATTATATCGGTTTATATCAGTCAACTGCTGAGTGAAAGCATTTTGGATGTTACCATTCACTTGTACTTGTCTATACTCATCACATTGACAAGGAGAGTTGGTAATTCAGGGTTTACTCACTTAGACAGGTTGATATATCTACATCTATCTATCTTTATATATATATATCTACATATATATATATATATATATATATCTATATATATATATATATATATATATATATATATATATATATATATATATATATATATATATATATATATATATATATATATATATATATAAGTGCTTTATTGCACACAAGAAATAAAATACTAATTGAATTTCATTATTCCTAAATGTAAGTAAGTTTATCTATGTATCGAATATTTGTAAATTTTCAATTAATAAAATTATGAAACAATTTGATAAAGCATGAGTAGAAAATATCATTGTTAAAAAATATATACATTTAAAATAATTAAAAAATACACAATAACAAAAATGGTTGCAATAAGTATTCATTCACTGTGAGGAAAAAAGAAAGTTATTAATAAATGAAATTTACTATTAAATTATAAAAAAACCGTATAAAATAATTATAATAAATTGATATTTATATTGCTGAAAAATAAATGAAAGAAATATTAATTCATCATGTTAAAACCTATAAACATTTAAATATTCACGCATGTTTTAATTTAACTATATTTGAGTAGTAATATGAATAAAACCCTCAACGGTGTGAAGAAGTGGCGCGATGAACATATTTTAATTAACAAATCAAAATTTATGGATTCTCATGCTTCACATAACCATAGTTATTTCCTCTTCAATGTTATTTAATATCCAATGCGGACACATCCATTACTATGGTTGATTTTGATTGTGGATAGAGTTGAGGAAAATGGGGTTCTGTTTTCATGAGAGCAAATATTGACGCTTTCATTAAGCTGGAAAAATGTTGATTCGGGAAATAACACTACATTTCGTATTCTTATTTTATTAGTTTATTTTTGTAACCTTTTTAAATAAGAAGATGATTTGCTTTCTATACATATATTATTTGTTATAATGTAAAATAATTAAAAAAATACATATTACGATTAATTTAATAATTTCTAAATGAGTTATATTATATTAATTCTTATTTTTTAATTTGTACATTTGTATAACAGCACTATCTGATGTTATTGTTCTAAATAAAATAATTAATAATGTTTATGCGATTTTTTTATAATTTATATTAATTTTTTTATAATTTATAATT